>BQNB010061965.1:8835-36264 GCA_026074375.1 Tanacetum coccineum
AGCCTTCCCAACCTATTCCCCTAGAGAACGATAACAACCCCCGAGTCTTGCCTATACTACTACTACAACGGTTAGGTACTGGTATTTGCTATTTTATACATACCTTTTACCATGAAAAACAAACCCAAAAGACCAAAAACATAATTAAAATTGCAAATATATTCTTGTTTTTGTGTTTGTGTATGTGCAGGTACGGATATCAAGAAAATTACAAAAATAAAGACAAAACCGGACAAGACCGAGCACGGGATCAGAAAGAGCGCGAGAAAACGAGTTCAACGGTGCCCTCGGATTTTATTGGGCCAGCCCGTTACTCATTTTATGAGCCGGGCCAGCCCATGTTATCTAAAAAGCCCAATTATGGAATAAAGCCCAACAAGAATTTAAATGAATATGAGTTTATGGAGTGATGAGGTCAACATGACATCACTGTCACATGACTTGAAATTAAATCAAGTTCATGCACATGACCAAGCACTAACTCATTGACAGCGAATAGAGATATGCCACGTGGCGAGCAAAATATATTACTTAAAGTTTCATTTCTCAGTTGTGTATAATTGATCCAACAGATATAAATGGGTGCATTTTATTTAAGCAAAAGAAGAGGCCACGTGGCGTAAAAGGACCGGCTAGATCAAATGTACAAGCTTGGCTATCCGTGTGACATCCATCAACAGCCAATGATTGGCTCATTCATCACCTAATCATTGGGCCAATTTTACAAAATCACCCTTTCTTGTGGATATATATCACACGCTCCCTTCAATTTGAGAGCTAGTTAGTTAGTTTTTTTAATTTCTAGTTTTTAGTTGTAGCTTATTTTAGTTTTTGTATTAGCTTATTTCAGTTTTTGTGCTTATTGTACCTAGCTTATTTCGCAAGCTTATTAATATGATGTAATAAAAAATGGTTTGAAGCTTATTGAAGATCTCGGTTTGCTTATTTTTCACTTATTCGTTCAATCATCTTTTTTTTGCGATAGCGTATTCTATAAGCTGATTATTCGTGCTTATTTTCACAGCTTATTATCATCAAAAGTTCTTAATGGCTTAGAAAATAACTCCTACAAGCTCTCCAAGTTTATTCGATTCATTTTCATAAGTTTTTAAACACTTTTCGAAAGAATAAGCTCAAATAAGTTCGAAAAAGCTTATTTCATTTTTTATTGTTTAGAAGCTCTTATTTTCTGTTAAAATAAGCTTCTTAATAGCTTATTCGTATCATCTTGAGCTTATATGGTGTGGATCCAATTTTCATTAGCTTATTGCTTAATTGTGTTGAGATTTAATTCGTTTAAGTGCTTGTAGCTTATTAAAAGTACATGTTGCTACTTTCGGATTTAGAAGCTCTTATCTAGTAATATTAGTGCTAATAATTGCTTATTTGCATGCTTATTTGTGTTGCTTAGTTTCGCTAGTGCTTAATCAATATTTTGTAGTTTTAAGTTTAGAGTTGGATTTGTCATTTTGTTTGCTTGTTCGTCACTTACTTGATATTAGTTGTGTTATGTTTGTGATCGTCACTTATGATTATCGTTCATTTCAGCTTAATAAATTTGCTTTAGCTAATTTGCATAGCTGGTTAATTTGTACCCAATGTTTCGTTTATTGACTTGGGCCTCATGATCACTTGGGCCATTATTCTTGCGTTTGGTTAGTTTAAATGAACTCTTGGGTCCCGTTGAGAATTAGGATGCGTTTAGTTTATGTAAATTTGACTTGAGCTCATTTGATTTAGTTGAAGGGTCACGTTAGTAGTTTAAATATCTATTGGGCTAATGAACTGGGTTGCGTTTGGTTGTGACAAAGGGATGTGTAGTTAACTAATTTTATAAGTTGCTAGTATTACTTTTATATCTTAACACTTTTGAATGATTTGTGTTTTGAGTTCGGTACCGGTCAACTCATGAGGCGAGGAGCTTACGGGTTTATTTAGCTAGACCAAATTTGACTATTTGCTTTAGCTAAATAAATCGGGTGGTTATCGTTTAATTGCGGGTCTTCAATTCGGTTCCACTTTCTAATCCTTTTTCAATAATTAGAGTAGATTTATTTTATCGTTTTATAATATGTTTGCCTATTTGATTTTTGTCATGCTTAGTGTAGACTTATTTTTATCTTTTGATGTTATAACGTTTGCCATGTTTAGTTAGTTGATTTATTTGCTCATTTAGTGTTTAGAAATTAGTGCGGATTTAAAATATGATTAGAGATTATTAATTTGCGACATCTAGTTAGATTAAAGTTTTTAAAATTAAAAAAATAAATAAATAAATATAAAAAATATATATATAATTTCTTTTAATGTAGGATTTATTTTTAGAAGTTTGCATGTTTAAAATTGAATTTATTATGCTTTCTTATTTGTCTCGTTTTAAATACTTGTTTTTGTTTAACGCTTTACATGTTTAATTGTTTTATTGCTTTGCTCATTTTTTATGCTTTTATTTACTTTATCAATATGTCAAGTAGGATTTAGGAACCCAAATCAAAATCATTTTTGAAACCATTCAAAACGCGCGATCACGGACTTAACCGATTTTCAATTCACACTTCGTCGAGGGAAAACGACCCGGGAGGTTTTTAAGACAATTTTGGTTAAAAGATTCTTTCTAGAACCCGACGGAAAATACTTACTATACTATTATTTGATATAATCCTTATATACTATATATATCTATGTATAGCGTATTCTGAGCGTATCACAAATTCAAACCCAAGCGAGGCCCAGCATAAGTTTATCCCGTCCTTTACCTCGTCATGTTGTTATGGATTATTTTTTTTGGATATTTTGTATTTTGGAAGTCGTTGCGAGACTTTCGTTCCTTTATGTCGTTTCGATTTCAATTTGATATAAGTAAGTAGTTATTTGATGGAGCATCTTTTATGTGTTAAGTTGGAGTGGTTTAAGATGTGCAATGTGGTATATGTGCTTATATGTGAATTATGATTGATATGGGTAATCTTGGAAGTAAGTACACGTGTGAAAGGAGGCACTTATAATTATGGTGGCCAACATAATTATAAAGGCATCACACACGTAGACTTGTGACCATGATTGCATTTATTTGTGTTTGGTTGTAAGATGGTAGTGTAAATGTTTTTTTATTGATATGTGTATTCATGATAAGGATGGTAGTATGGGTAGAGAATTATTCTCTTACCCTAATTGGAGGATATGTTAAGCTGAGTTGTATAGATAGTAAGTTTCCCTGCTATCTAGTATTTGCGGATACCTAGTATTGCTATTATAGAGGTTGCTCGTTTGCTCGGTTGTTTGTTCGGATTTCCTAAGTCTAAGCTTAGCATCCCTTCATCGTACTTTGTTAGTAAGGATACCTGATTTTCCTATTCGACGTCTCGATGTATATTGGTTGTTCGGAATCTGCTTTTTCGGATATAGCCGCGTTTCGTTAGTTCTTTCATTGCATTGATTACTCGTATGAGTATCAAAGGTTTCTTTTAAGCACTAATTGTTCCTAACATATTAGTGTGGATCATTACTCCCTTCTTTGTATATCCCTTGGTTTTCGTAACCCGTTGGCGACGTGTTAGTATCGATGCTTTTAGGTTTGCTCTGTTGATCGTTATTTTGGATAAGACCTTACGTTTTCTTTTGGGTGCGTAACATCTTGCAAGAGTTTTCTTGTACGAGTTCGTTTGATTTTATTTTGAGTATATGGTTCCTGGTATTTTCTTTCGTTTTCAAACAATAGAATTGTGTTAGAGTCTGTACGGTGTTTTACGATCCCTTTTGGTATTATGGTGTCTTTTGTTTGAGTAACATATTTCATAATTGATGTCTAATTATAAAAGTCCTTTTGAAGTATTGTGTTAGTGTTTGAGAAAAACTGTGTTTAAAATGATCCTTGTAAATAGAATATGTTTAAATGGTCTATGCAAATAGGATATGAAAATTGTTGAGTGGTTAAATAAATTTTATTTTATTATAAAAAGTTGGTTTAAAGTGATTCATAGTGGTAAGGTACGATACACCATTAGATAACCATCTCTAGATTTTTATGACAACCAGAATGAATTTTTCAAAGATTACATTTAAGACAATTTCATTATTATTTAAAATGATTTTATACTTAAAGTGACTTTCTTAATTTAAATCGATTTTTATAAAAACATTATTTAATTTGGTCTTTCGAGTAAAGTCGATAATTGGTATAAGATTTCCGTCTTTAGTATTGATTTTTATTATGTGTTCATTTGTCGTGGTACGCTTGTTGGTTTTCTTTCGTTGCGTTTTCACTCGGTGCATATACGTATCCTTTCTTTCAAAGGATTCTTATGTCATTTGATCCATGGCTATTTGCATATGTGGAATCTCCTATATGCATTCTAGCCTTTGACTCGATATTCGTTTGTTATCCTATTCGATTGTTCGTAACCCTTGGAATTCGTTGATACCGTTGAGTCGTGGAAGCTTTGATGTGCTTGTGGGAATGGACCGGTTGTCCAAGAGGAAGTTTGTGATAGTATGTCATGAGAAGGTGGTTGAAGTACCGTTGGAAGGTAGTAGGAAACTTAGGGTTCAAGGGGAACGTACTTTAGGAGCCGCTAAAGCTTTAATGAACGCGAAGGTAGATGAACCGAAAGTGGGTGATATTGAATATCCATTCGTACGAGATTTATTTGAGTGTTTCTGAAAGATTTTGTCGATGACCACGCACGACGGACAAGTTAAATTCGCATAGAGATTGAGTCATAGGAGCGACGCCAGTTGCAAAGTCTCCATATCGTCTAGCACCCTTGGAAATGCAAGAATTGTCTAAACAACTTCGAGAGTTGCAAGACAAGGGTTTCATACGACCTAGTCATTTTCCGTGAGGAGCACCAGTGTCGTTTGTTAAGAAGAGAAGCATGGAGTTCATTTGAAGTTAGTGTTGGAATTACTGAGGAAGGAGAAGTTGATCTAAGGTTACTATGTGAGACAAGTGGAAGAATTAGAAGTACCACGACACCAATCATAGATATGATTATTCTAAGGATTTGGAAGGTTACTTACCTACGTTTCATCGTAAAACTTTCAAGATATGAAGTTGGGCAAGGATTTATTTGATGAGATAATAGCAAGGAATGAAATTTTGGTGATGATCAACTCAGATTAAGATGGATGATTTACCTCGTGGTTTTGGCAGACGCTGCAGAAAGTGGTTAGAGACACGATTTGGATTTGATACTGGCTTAGCATCCTCAAGCAGATGGACAAAGTGAATGTATGATTCAACTTTGGAAGATATAATGAGGGCATGTGTTATTGATTTTGGTTGTAGTTATCATTCGAGCATTTGGTGTGCTCCGTTTGAAGCTTTGTATGGAATGAAATGTAGGTCGCCTGTTCTATGGGCAGAGATTAGAGAGAGTAGTTTGACTGGGCCTGAGTTAGTACTAGATACGACAGATAAGGTAGTATTGATAAAAGAAAAGCTCAAAGCGGTAAGAGATCGTCAAAAGAGCTATGCGGATAAGAGACGTAAACCGTTAGAGTTTGAGGTTGGTGATAGAGTACTATTAAAGGTGTCGCCTTGGAAGGGCGTAGTGTGTTTTTTAAAGAAGGGTAAGTTGGCACCCAGATACATAGGACCATTCGAGATCCTTGAAAGGATCGGCCCCGTAGCTTATCGGTTAAGATTGCCCGAGGAGTTGAGTAGTGTGCATGACACATTCCACGTGTCAAATTTGAAGAAGTGTTTGGCGGATGCTAATTTGCATGTGTCGTTGAATGAAATCAAAAATTGACACGACTTTACGTTTTGTTGATGAACTAACACGTAGAGATTATTGATCAAGATATAGGAATATTGAAGCGTAGAATATACCACTTGTTGAAAGTTCATTGAATTCCAAATCGTGTCCTCGAGTTTACTGGGAGCGGCGAAAGACCATATTGAAGTGCTAGTATCCACAGTTATTTGTAGATCGTGTTTGTTGAATCGGCTAGTTTAAAAATCTCGGGACGAAATTTCCTTAAGGAGGGTATAACGTGACCAACCGAGATTTTTGAGCAGGTTAGTTTATAAACCTTTAGAAATGGCCAAGAAGATCCAATTGTAAGTGTGTAAGTGTGTGCTATGGGTGAATTTAATGTGGGCTAAGTGAGTTAATTATGTGCTCGATATCATTTTGAGGTGTAATAGGGTATCTTATTTGAGTGGTGTTTGAGTATTGGTGGTTAAGTATTACCATTCGTTCACGTGTGTGATAATGGATTATGAAAAGACGTGTGCATGCATTTGCTACGTCAATAATCTTGTTTTAAGAATAATCGTTTTTATAGGAAGTGTGTGATATGGGAAAGGAATAATGTGGTTGAAATATGGAAGTTGGTAGTAAACTTTCCATATATAGAAAGTGAATTTGGAAATGAAAAGTTATTTTTAGAAAGTAGTTTATAAGCAAAATGGTTTACCAAATTAGCTTAGGTTTTTATAAAAACTTAAGGTATTGAAGGTAATTAATTAACTAATAAAAGATAAAAAAAAATTTATACATGAATAGTAAATACGAATTTGTATAGGAAAATATATAAAAAAATTAATTAATTAAAAAGGGAGGTGATTTGATCGGTTTAAAGAAAGAAAAAGTGTGTAAACGAATTGGTAAATGTTAGGCATGGTGTCGGGGTGACCCATGAGGGTAAATAAACACCTTAGACATCCATCATATGATTGTTACATGTGCTTAAGCTTTTGGCTTAGTAGCGTGTAACACGTGTTATTTTGTTGTTTAGCTGTGTGCGAGGATTTTGGGAATTGCTTTAGCATCAGGTGAGTTTCATAGCCCTTTTTTCTTATGTTTTCTTGGGGTGAAAATGATGCTATGAGTTTAAATGTTTTAGTTGCTGTGATTATGTGTTATATGGTTATTGATTGTGATGTGATACGCTCCATGGCTTTGTGATCAATTAGAGTCGTGTATGTGGTACGCTCCAGCTATTGTGTTCCATTGCGGAGTCGTTATTATGTGTACGCTCCATGGCTATGTGTTCAATTGGAGGCGTTATGTAGTACGCTCCATGGCTTTGTGATCAATTGGAGTTGTTTTGAGGTATGTGAGTTCGGTTGGAGAGTGATGTTTACTACTCAATCAAATCCAACTGAAGGGTTGAAATAATACCAACTGACTTTGTGTTCTGATCAGAGGGTACTAAGCTACCCATGACCCTTTTATGAGTGATGTGATGTATACGTGGACTGCGGGACACGTATGGTTGTTATGAATTGTTTTATTAATCACAGCAATTGTTTGAAAGGTTTTGTTATGTGTCTTAAACCTATGACTCTCACCAACCATTGTGTTGACTTTTTAAAGCATCATTTTCAGGTGAGAATCATGAGGATGTTAAGGCTAAAAGAAGTGGCTAGAAAGACCATAGGAATGCATTTGGAGTTCGCTCTTGAGTTTTGTTCGTGTTTGTTGCATGGATTCTTTTGAATGCTATTTGATTTTATTAGGTTCGTAAGTCATTTATGTCTTTGTATTGATGAGACCTTTTGTCATTAATACAAGACGCCGTGCGGTTTCTTGTGTTTTTCGGTATTGTCATGACACATTGTGTCTTTTATATTTAGTTATGCATTTAGTGATTCTCTATTGTTGACACCATTATGTTGTGATGATATCCATGATGTTACACCTCGTGATTCCGCCTTGGCGGGGTGTGACACTATACACGCAAAACAGAGAATACGAAAGAATGATACTTGAATTAGTTGAACATGGTCCACTCATTTGGCCTACGATTAAAGAAAATAAGGTGACCAGGACAAAGAAATATGTTAAATTGTCTGCTACAGAGAAACTTCAAGCTGATTGTGACATGAAGGAAATTAATATCATTCTTCAAGGTCTACCAACTGAAATCTATTCACTTTTCAATCATCACAGAGTTGCCAAGGATCTATGTGAAAAAGTTTAACTTTTTATGCAAGGTACCTCGTTGACAAAGCAGGAAAGGGAGTATAAACTGTATGATGCATTTGATAAGTTTGCTCACATCAAGGGGGAATCACTTCATTAGTATTACTTGAGATTCACCCAACAGATCAATGACATGAACATTTACAACATGAAACTAGAGTAATTTCAAGTTAATACCAAGTTCTTAAATTGTCTTCTACCTGAATGGAGTAAGTTTGTGACTGATGTCAAGCTTGTAACAGATTTGCATACTACCAACTTTGATTAGCTTTATGCATATCTTGAACAAAACGAACTCCATGCAAATGAAGTCCGTCTTATGCGTAAACGCAATCAAGATCCACTTGCTCTAGTTGCGAATCATCAAATGACACCACCTCACTTCAACATTTATCAGTCTTCACACAACAATCCTCAGTTTCAACAACAGTTTTCACCATCTCAGTCTCATCAATATGGATCAACTCATCCCACACAACATTACTCAACTACTTATCCATCCACACCACATGCAATCACTTATCCATCAGCACCGTATATGTTGACGTATGTCCAGAATGGGTCGGGCCCAATGGGCCGAACCCGACAAAAGGGTGTCCCACATCCTATGTAACCCTAATCCATACACTATATATACAAGGGTATGATCATCCTACTGGGACAGGTTATTCTCTACCACCTCTTTATATAACATGCTTATACTATTCTCACTTGACCGTCGAAGGGTGGATCTCGGGCTTCGGCCTCGGGTCCTCTTCTAACCAGTTCTTCTTTGTTGGCAGCACTATTCAAGGCCCGAGAAGACGATGAACGGCACCAGGAGAGTCGTTAGGACCGGCCCGACCAAATTATGCATCAACAAGTTGGCGCCATCTGTGGGACCGCTACTAAAAGCTCGTCCTACCAATTCAACCATCACGGTGGATGATTTCCTCCCAGTACGAGATAATCTATTATAATGTTTGACACAAGTTGGGATTCAGATACACGGTTTTCAGGCCCCGAACCCACTTTTTTCTCAAATAATCGCCCATCTCATGAACAAACAACACTTTGTGTTTTAAGAAAGAGACCTGTAAGTTCTTTTTCGCTTCAGTTTCTAGTTTTATTCTTTTGACTACCATGCAATGTGGATACTAGATGAATTTATATGTGTAGCTTTTGAAAAAGCAAAAATACTCGTCTTAACACAAGTATTTCTTTTTACCAATATTTTTTAAACTTGATAAGATGTTATCTGTATTTTTTTTAATTGGTAACAAGATAGTACCAATATTTTTTAATTTGATAAAAAGATTTTATCCATATCTTTTTCCTTATTTGCAATTATACCTTACTTGTAAATATTATTATGCAAACATTATTTTGCTAAGATGATTTTAAAGGGACTCTTATATTTTTGTCCGTGAGCCCGACTTCCGTCATGGGTCGGTCCGGCCTCTCAATAATATGTCGCGGCCCAACCTCTTTAAAATTATGTCGCGGCCCAGCCTCCTTATATTTCGGGTCCGTCCCAAACATTATGTCGCGGCCCAGCTTCTTTATATTTATGGTCCGCTCCAAAAAAATTATGTCGCGGCCCTGCTTCCTTAGTCGGTGTTTACCATATTTGATATACATTTTCAAAAACAAAAACAAAAAAACAAAAAAAACAAAAAATTTGTTTCAACAGGAAACAATATAATTTTTTGATTAAGCCATGACTTGGTAAAAACGTCGCATACAACGGCATGCCATAATAAATGGTTTAGCAAATATTATTTTGCATATTTATCCCTCATTTGCAAAGATTATGCGATTTATGTGGGGGTGATGATTTACGATTATTTGTCCGCATGCCCGAACTTGTTTTCCTCTTTGGTATCCGAGGTCACCAACCGCATCACCATTGCGGTCTCGAGCCTTCCGGAGGTAAATCACCGATCAATGAACTTGGACACTCCCAAAGTCTTTGTACCTTGCATTTGGAAGTTTACTTCACAATGACTAACATCATGAGCCGCGAAACCTTTATCCACGCGCCATGTTCCGATTACCAACACAGCGGATATCCGCTCTTTTGTCATAACGACTTCCATTGCTTATCCAAGCATGGAGACACGGGGCTACAACCCCTCCATGCTCCCATTGAGATCTTAATAAGTATTTAAGATTATACATTTGGATTCAACATTTGTACTCTCGGCCGGGGGCAACCCGCGACTAACTATTTTGATCATCGGTCAACTCATGTAGATCCGCGAATAAACTAAATCGAGTACTTTTCATTCTTTATCAATGCATCCGTGGAATGTTTTTTAGCTGTCATCATTATGACACATGACCGTGCCTCGATCATTTTTATGGCTTACGTAGTCCTATATGTAACTAGCGCTTGTG
Organism: Tanacetum coccineum; assembly: GCA_026074375.1. Lineage (NCBI taxonomy): Eukaryota > Viridiplantae > Streptophyta > Magnoliopsida > Asterales > Asteraceae > Tanacetum > Tanacetum coccineum. The sequence continues at coordinate 19,149 of BQNB010061965.1, forward strand.
GAGGCATGAAGGGGGTGTACAATGCTTACTTACATAAACGTGAAAACATTTGTTGTACACGTTCTTATGCCTATTATTAGTTAAATCATATTACTTTTAATTCACCTTCCTAATGTACGGAGTTAAATTCCCGAAATCGGGACATAATAAATAAACAAACACCTTGTGTTTCATTTCATATCGCACATAGTCAAGTGCTATTTCCTAGTTGGCTACAAGTTTCGTGCATAGCACATTAGGGTATATGAACCAGCCACCTTTCTAGTAAGCTCTGTGTTACGCGGGCCACGGCCTGTTGGGGTAAGTGCTAAAATTATTCATGATTTTTAGATAATTAAGTATGTAAGTTTAATGCTACTAATTAATAGAACATAACACCATTAAACTTGGGGGGCTATAGGGGTATAACGATACCATTATAATTATCTTCGTGCATGTTACGTAAGTATCTCTGGATATAGAAAGTACGTAAGAGGCATTGCAAGTGCGGTACTAAGTCGAATGCCATATTCGCATCAGGACGGGTAACCTAATAATTAACCCAGCCACGGAAGTACGTCTTCCGTCGGCCGTAAGTCGAATGCCATATTCGCATTACCCGGCCACGGAAGTACGTCTTCCGTCGGCCGTAAGTCGAATGCCATATTCGCATTACCCGGCCACGGAAGTACGTCTTCCGTCGGCCTTTATTATACGGGGTCCGCCTTCATCATTATAAATCCTTCTCATCGTCCTCTCGTCAGAAATGAACGAGAATGGAATCTTGCCAATGCTAGTGTTACCCCGACTATAGAAAACGTATTCTTCTTACGGGGTCTTTACCGTCTAGCCATAGGAAACCAAATGTCCGAGCACAATCACCGACACATGTACGCGGGTGCTGCCTAAGATAGGGCATGATTAACACAGTTTGATAATAGATATGGCAGCGTATGGTTGGAAAGTGCGAACGTCTCCGCAACAGTAAGAGTAGTCCTTTTAGTCTAGTAATCGCAGCTACGGCCACGCTTACTAGACTGGGGGGACATGATAAGGTATAGTGTGGACCGACCCGGCCCACTTATACTATTATGGGCTTACTTGCTGAGGACGTATAGCATAAGTCTAGCATAACATGATCAAGAACCATATCATACTAGACTGGGGGACATGTTGGCGTATAGTCCAGAATGGGCCGGACCCAATGGGCCAAACCCGACAAAAGGGTGGCCCACATCCTACGTAACCCTAATCCATACACTATATATACAAGGGTAGGATCATCCTACTGGGACAGGTTATTCTCTACCACCTCTTTATATAACATGCTTATACTATTCTGACTTGACCGTCGGAGGGTGGATCCTGGGCTCCGGCCTCGGGTCCCCTTCTAACCGGTTCTTCTTTGTTGGCAGCACTATTCAAGGCCCGGGAAGATGACGAACGGCACCAGGAGAGTCGTCAGGACCAGCCCGACCAAATTATGCATCAACAGTATCCACATGCTTACTCATCAACTGTTCATCAAGAGGCTTGTCCACAACCACAATTTTTTCCTCAAATTGAATATACTCTCTCCACAGTTAATCAACAAACACACCTTGCTGATTTCCTCAAATAGACTCCGGTCTAGCAGTTCCTGTGTTTAATCAAGGAGATGACTCTATTGATGCCATCAACAAAATGATGTCATTTCTATCTACTGTCGTCACATCTCGTTTTCCATCTACCAACAATTAGCTAAGAAACTCATCCAACCTAAGACAACAAGCAACTATTCATGATGGAAGAGTGATTGTTCAACCACTTTAGGGGAGACAAAATTCTTATGTTGTTGGTACTTCAGGAACAAGAGCTAATACTTCATGAACAAGAGGGAATTATTCAGGTCAACAAAGGATTGTGAAGTGTTTTAACTGTCAAGGGGAATGTCATATGGCAAGACAGTATCCAAAGCCAAAGAGGAAAAGGGATGTTATGTGGTGCAGGGAAAAAGTTCTATTGGTCGAAGCTTAAGGAAATGGTAAAGTTCTCACTGAGGAAGAATTGGAATTCTTGGCAGATCCTGGTATTGCAGAAGGTCCAGTTACACAGCGGTCATCACACACAATGCAGTTTATCAAGCAGATGATTTAGATGCATATGATTCTGACTGTGATGAGATCTCTATAGCCAAAGCAGTTCTTATAGCCAATTTGTCTAGTTACAAATCAAATGTTCTCTCTGAGGTACCAATCTCTGACAACACTCATAATGATATGCTAAATCAAAGTGTGCAAGAGATGTCGTATTTTGAACCTTCTCATTTTGTGGAACATTCAGAGAATGAGATACATAGTGATAGTAATATCATTCTGTACTCTCGGTATTTGATTGAATCACAAACTGCAGCTGTTCAGGATACAAATTCTTCTGCATAACAAGATGAGCGATATTATATGTGTTTGAACAACTGTCAAATCAAGTAACTAACTGTAACAAGGTCAATAATGACAATATAATTGCCAATGAAACCTTATCTGTTGAGCTTGAAAGATAAAAAGAACGGGTAATTGCTAGAAGAAAGACAAAATGTGGATTTAGGTACTCAAGAAAAGCTTATAATAGATGATATAATTCGGGAGAAAAATGCATAGTTTGCGGATTTTGAAAAAGAAATCAACAATCTTAAACAAAATCTTTCTGAACAAACAAAGGAAAATGAATGGTTAACAAAAATATTTAATGTTTTCAAAAACGAATCCAATGAAAAAGAAGCTAAGAATATTGATACAGAAATTGCTTTGGATAAGAAAGTTAAAGAACTGGACAACATTGTTTATAAAATGGGTCACTCCGCGCAAACTGTACATATGCTCACGAAACCATAAGTTTTCTATGATAAAACCCTGAAACAAACTCTTGGTTTTTAAAATCCTTTCTATCTTAAGAAAGCTCAGCAGATTAGGCTAATGATGTATGACGGTAATGTTATTGCTAAGAAAACCAATATGATTTCAATTGCTGATTCTGAAGACACTTTGATGATTGAAGAAGAGAGTCGATCTAAAATGCTTTTAAAACAAAGTGATCCAATGGTTTTAGAAAAGAAAGTTAATACTAAACCAATTACTTATGCTGAATTAAATCGATTGTCTGAAGATTTTGGTAAACGTTTTGTCCCACAACGAGGACTGTCTGATGAACATGCTTTACATCCTATTATTGACCAGTCTGCTTCTTCGCCTGTCAAAATTGAGGCTCCTCGGGAACTTCCTAAGGTAAGTATAACACCCCCAAATTTACAACGCAGCGGAATATCACTTTAGGGTGATACTTCATAATACATGCACACGAGTCACAGTAAACGCCTTCAAAAGAGACGTTTATAAAGCAAAATCACATTCGATTTATTTAAAAAGAAGATCAGAGTTACAAGGTCCCAAACCAGTTTAGAAAATATATTTCTAGTGAGTCACATCACGACTCGTTTTCTTCAAAATCACATTATCGAATGTATAAAATTTCACCGAGTTCCAATCCTTGATATCCGCGTTCCATCCTATCCAAGCAATCACAAGCACCTAAACCTGAGATACATGCTTAAAAACGTCAACACAATGGTTGAGGGAATTCATAGAGTTTTCAAGTAACAATTAGAACACCTATTTGGTTCCCCAAACATTTATCACATTAGAACGCAATTTAGTTCCACAAAAACGTGTATGACTTGCTAGTTAGGCAAGCCACACCACATTTCCAACTTTCATGAGCCCGTATACCGAACCTTAACAAATTATCATTATAGATAAATAAGTGACCGAGTAGTATGCCACCACCCCTTTCTCAATACAAAATGTCCGTTACAGGGTGCTCACCTTCGGATTCATACCCCGGACAGGGCTGTCAAACCTAATAGATCTATTTAATGCATTCAGCGTTTACCTCCTCGGTAATTAACGAGTAAACAGTCAAAGGCATAAACTCATGACAATGAAATCATATTATCATTTCAAAACACTTGCGTTCTATTTTTAAAACAAACCACAACATCAAGCATATATCAAACTGCTTATGTTCAATTTATAAAACAAGCAACAACAAGTACGTTTCAAACTACTTGCTTTCCACTTTCCAAAACAAATATCAACAAGTACTCATAATGTTACTTGTGTTCCAATTTTCAAAACAAGCATGTATCCCCCTCGTGAGTTTTAAAACAATTAAAACAGTTCAAAAAAGAGGCTATGAACTCACCTTGATCGAAGACCACGATCAATAATCAATCAATCACAAAACGTCACCGATAACGAACTCGACCGCGACCTATAATTATGTTGCTCGGTTACTGTATAATTAAGTACGATCGAATTATGTGTACATCGCAACGATAGAAATCATATAAAATACACATGTGATGAGAAATCCTCTTGCGCGACCTAGATCATAACACTTAGTATACTTTAGATACTATTTTCTTTCAAACATAAGTTGTATCACTTTATTGAAAACTTTCTATCTTCGGAAGCTTTCTATTTTTAGAAACGTCCTCGTTCATTAAAGTCGTCAAAACCCAAAATAACACGATTATAATAATAATAGTGTTTATTATCTTTATAAAATCCAACAAGTCTCATATTAACCCAATTGACTTTTAGAAGTCAACGTTTGACTTTAAACATATATATTTTTACTTAAATTTGACCCGTACAAAACGACCTACTACAAACCCAAAATATCTATCGAAATAATAAAATGTTTAGTATTCCTTATAAAATCCAACAAGTCTCATATTAATCCACTTGACTTTTAAAAGTTAACGTTTGACTTTTTAGTATATATATATATATATATATATATATATATTTTCTTAAATCTGACCCGTCTAAAACGACCCGCTATATCATATTTTCACAACTCGGACTCTAAAGAGATCTTATGCAAAACGACGTTCCGGACAACTTTTTAGCTTTAGTCGAGACCTGAAACTCGAAGGAAAATGAAAAAAATGCCCCTGCAAGTTTCTGCTGGAACTTATTATCTTTTTAACATAACGCAGAAATTTGACTTTCAGTTTTGACCCGTTATTATGCGACTTTTAAAACTAACAAACCTTGCGGCGAAGTAAAACGACATTCCGAACAACTTTCGTGTTTCGCCGGAAGGCTAAAACGGACTCGAAAGAGCTCAAATTGTCCATTTTCGAATCTGTGTATAAAAAGCTTAATAGCTGATTAATAGTATAAAGTTTTTCCCAAACTTCAATCGACCGTAAAATCTTCGTTTTTAAGAGTTACGGGACGTTCCACATATCCAAACGTTCATTAAGATGAACTCTATCATATTTCTAAATCAAAAATCCGTTTTTATAAATTCTCAAACCTCAAAATCTGAGCCAAACTTTCAGCTCGAATTTATACTTTTAAAAACCCATTAAACGGCCATTTTCGGCTTCCGACAACATCAATTCAACATCATCTAGCCTATTTTTATCATCCAATATCATTTCTAATCTAGTCTAGCGCAAGATTCAATCGGATTTCATCACATGCAATTATCGAAACTCAATCAAATACCAAAAGTAAACATAATACAAGTGATTAAATACTTACAACGCAACACAAAAATCGGTTTCGGCTTCCCCTCTTTTGACCGGGTTCGGACGCAACTACAAACAACCCAACCGAACCTTATTCAATCGAACCAACTAGCTACAATGTTTATTTATCAACAACAAACAATGTTTTTAACTCATTTCGTCAAGAACTCCGTCCAAATTATATATAGCGAAATACTTGTTGCATGTTGAAAATTCAAGTGGGGATATGTAGGAAATGATGAGAGGATTAATATTTTGTGGTCAGATCATTTTGCATGTGGCCCGACGATGGTGGTTTTGTGGTGGTACTCGTCGGTCGGAGAAGAGACAATGAGAGGGTGAGAAATTTTTCACTAAAAAAATGCTAGTGTGTGTAAAAATCTCATTTATATAGGATTTGTTGTTTGGGCTATTGACACATTTGGTCCTTATGTTCCAAAAATTGGTTTTTGACACACAAGTTTTTATCTTAAGTTAAAACCGACCACTCGGGGGGTTCGGGTTTATACTTCCATTACTATTTTTATTTTCGTCACACTTTTATTTGTTTAAAACATTTACTTAAAATGTTAAATCACAAAAAATTAAAACTCTTGACACGCTTTTACAAAAACTCGGGGAAAAGCCATAAATCACTAAAATGAATATAATTTCGCTCTCGGAGCAAAAATATGAAATTTCAAATTTTCTCCAACGCTCAAACGAATAGAAATTCGAAACACGGCTTGCGAAATAGCCAAAAATAATGATTTTTTTATCAAATCGCACAAAACGAAAAACGATTATTCCAACTCATTCGTAGAAAATAAATAACGGCTTGAGATAATCGTCGGCCTAAAACTCGGGTTGTTACATTCTACCCACCTTAAGGGAGCGAGGTTGTTACAGGTGTAAGTCAAAAAAAACAAACACCCTTTAGGGTTTTGGTTTTTTTGATTACTTCTTGTATTCTTCGTTCGTTGGTTCGTAGAACTAGCATTCGAGTGACATTGGTTAACGTGTAGTGTGGATACACGTAAAGGTTGTTTATTTTAGCAACTTGAAGAGGTTTTGGTATTAACACGAGTTTAATACACGTGTGAATTTCTCAAGAACTCCATTCTTGATTTATGCTTGTTTTTCAAAAGGTACGCTTTCGATTTATATTTATGTTAATTATAAATGCTATATGAGATTAATTCCACTGCGTAGCTTGTATAATATTAATGTAATATTAGATTATTTTAGATAACGATTTCTAGTTTGGTGAAATCATCACGTCGTTCTCAAAGGAAGAACTTTTAAACGAAAGACTTTACTTAGGCATTTTATCACGCTTGCTTAAGATTAAGCCTTAGCAAATAAGCTATGCTAGCTTACTATGAAGCCTTCGCAAGTAAACCATGGGTAGGCGTACCCAGCCGAGCCATACCATATCATATATCAGTCAATAGCATTTAGACAATTTAGTTTACATACTTTTTCACATAATCAGACAGCAGAGATTCTGCCGATCCCGTTTCATATTATACAATGCTTCCTAAATAGTCAAGCCATTCTGACAATAATTATGACTTAATCATGACTAAGTCCTAACCAACAATAATCAGGCCTGCTAAATAGTCAAGCCATTTCGACAACAATTCTGACTTAATCATGGCTAAGTCCTAACCAACAATAATCATGCCTGCTAAATAGTCAAGCTATTTCGACAATGAACCTTGGGTAAACACACCCATATGATCCAACTTTTACTCATATCCGGGTAGACATACCCATCAATCCAAAACTTAATGCCACATCATTGGCAACACTAAAGCGACCTAAGCGCTTACCATCTATCAAAGTACATAACACATAGAGCATATTTTTGCGCATAATTCGGCGGCGATAATCCCGCAAGAAAACATAAAAGATCATTAGAATTTACTCGAGCATCAAGGATTTACTAACCGTGCTCTTAAAGACGACGATTTCAATTGTCCCTTATTGGACGATTATCGCGTTTGGTTCAATCCCAACGCATCGTATCGGTCATCAGACATATAGACTACATACGTCTAGACCACAACGCACATTCCCTAGACAATTTCTCCTAAATTCACGAATTCATCCCCTTCGACTCGAGGCGTAAGCTATTTCGGTTGATCCTCCCCCTGGGAAATAATGACGGATGTCGCCATTAAGTTCCATTAGGGTTCTCGATCTTCTCGCTCGGCTTCACGCAACGGAGTCGTTACGTTCAAGGAGTAAGTACCACTACACCTAACTTTAAGTCAGAGGTCGCTTAGTGTTCTATACCAATCCTTGACGATCAAAATATATACATCAAATAACATTACCACTAATTAAGTCAAGGCAACCCCACGCATATTCCTTAAGAAACTTATCCAAGTTCTAATTTTTATTCCTTTCGACTTAAGGTGTTAGCTACTTCGATTGATCCTCAAGAATGGTTACGGATGTCGCCATTAAATTTTTATTAGAGTTTTAATCATTCGCTCCTATACACGCATTTTGAGTCTCTTCGTCAAGGAGTAAGAGATACTACACCCAACCTTGAGTCAGGCGTCGCGTAGCTCTCCTATAACATATTCCATGGCGAACAAGATACATTCGTTAAACAACATTACTACTACTTTCCATTTCAGGGAAAGAAGTCTTCTTCATGGTCGTCTGTTGCTATGACCAAGGCAACACACACATTTGACGTAGGAGAAGTATTCTCCATTTCGCCTTGCTATAACAAGCATCTGGTCCACACCTTAGGTGACTCAACTCCGTACTCGCTTACTAACACACCGTCCAAAATCGATTCTCGACAATTAATCTCCACAATAAACTACCGATCTATTTTGCAATGACCTAAATCTCGCTCTTATCTAGACACGCTCATTTCGAACAATATCATTAGCATTTCTCTATGGAACGACTCGGTCACCATGACTAACTTGAGACTCTCTTCATGTAGTCAAATATGATTGATTACTTGCATAAGGGTCTAAAATTTAGGGCAAAACATTTTTCTCTTTCAAAGAGTCCAACTCGATTATCTATCCAAAAAATTTTTGACATTTTTAATGGTGACGATTAATTCGATCAAAATTTCTTCGAAAAGGTTAAATGAAAGTGGAATTCTAATTTGAAAATCACCATCATTTATAAAAATATCATTTCAGTTAGGGTTGTCTAAATATTTTCAAATGATTTGAGATCGGTAAAACTTATAGAATAACATTTAATATAAAAAATTGATAAGCGTTTAAAATGATTTCGTAGGTCAAAATCATTGATTTTTAAAATGTCATCATGTTCATTTAAAGTTAAACATCATAACAAGTGTAAGGAATATCCAAAATAAGGGGAAACGAAGAAGATACGCGCGCATAAGGGTGCTAGCGGGAACCGCTACACTTTCCTAAAAATCCGGATCATACCGAAACAAGATGAAATCCAGGGTGACAATGACATCCTAGCCCAAACCACCCATGCTACTAGAGCATCACATACATAGCTCGCATAGAGCTCTAAATCAAAACCATGACTAAAGAATGCACAATCACAACACCGGTGATAAAATGAAAACTTTGAGGCAATAATAACCACAAACCAATAAACCCTTGGCTTCTTGTTGATTTTTTGGATTTTACCTCCTCATTACTTTCTACGTATCTCTTAAATCGTGAGTCCGCAAAGCTTGGAACAACCGCTCAAGTCTAAGTTTGTTCAATATTTGAACCTCCAGTTTCATATATTCAGATGTTGCCATACAAATCCTTGGACTTATTACTTATTCAAATTCTTGTCTCAATTTTCAGACTAGTTTTGCCGTTTCGGCGATAACTCATTTGTCGAGTGTCAATTCATCTCCATCAAAACTTCCTACATGTAACTAGGATGTTTCTCTATCTCCTAGTCAAATTTTCCTAGGTCTTTATATACCAAAAATATTTTAAAACACTCCCAATGGGCTGCTAATCAAAAGCAGTCTCAAAAAAAATTGCGACAAATTTTGTAGCTTACGGATACGATCGAAACTTGAAATGTATGGATACCATTGATGTGAGCCCAATTAAAGGTAACAGGCCTATGAGTCCTCTATAGGTACTATAATGTCCCTTTGAGTAATTAATACAAAAATATCGACTTGACCAACATTTCCTCTCTTAGGCTTTTTTATTCCTCTACCTCATTTACCAACTCGTCCACCCATTCCCCTCTTTGTTATGCGGCAGTAAGCCGGCCAGCACTTTGGTGGCATTATTTATACGAGGAAGAACATGGGCAATGTTAGATACGAGGGTTGGCTAATATATGCCAAGGCCATGAAACACGAAAATCAAATAATCATGCTCTCAAAGCAAAACCAAAGGTAAAGATCTTAAACCCGGCTTGTAATTACCCAATACTTGAGAATTCTCACCAAACCTAACTAAAACACAAACGACACTAGATACATACCATAACAATACTCATATATGATCACATGGTGTCAACACTAATTTGAGCGAGCAGGATGACGTAAGTATACGTGAGTCGCGATACATTTATAATTACGTTGGCCACCGTGTTTATAACTGCATCTCACCCCCATGCATACCTAGTACCAAAACCTTCACATCTCAATGACTGACTTTACTACTATCATACAATGCGAACATGCACAAGCAATCAAGAACAGCATACCACATATATAGGTCTACAACCCAGGACACTTTACGGAATCCTGCGGGTCAAAATAATTTTAGAAAACAACAAACAACCTATTGGTTTGAAAGAGTCTTCTAATCCCAATTCAAATCCAACCAAACATCATTTTAATTTCCTCCAAACCCTAATACAAAGTCGTGCCTAATTATTTGGCACGCTTTTAAACACAAAGCTTATGGGTTTCCAAAATTCAACCTTTAAGACTTACTAGGTAGAGGTCTATGCAAGGGAATCAAAACACAACACGACAACTTTATTTGAGTGTTCCCAAAAATAGACGTTCCCAAACGACTCATAACGCGGGAAAATCGAACACACCATCGGGAGATAGTGTCGCGTCCATAATGCTCATATTATGAACAGTCGTATACATTAATTAAGCATGTACGAAATTATACTTATCATATAACAAAGATGCATCCATCAATTAGCATCAATACTCATCAAAATTAAACTATTCGCAAGTAGCGAATATCAATATATATATATATATATACATACATATTATTCATACCAAGTGCTACCCACCTTGTTACGCACATAGAATGCAATTAAAAGCATCATATAAGGCATCTAAGGATCGGGAACAACGCGCGCGTGGATATCGAACAACGGTGAATGACTCGTAAAAACTTTTCGAAAAACTGTTATAGTCCAGGTTTTGAAAATGACCTAGTTCGTTGAAACCAGTGCATTGATACCATTCTGTAACACCTCCTAAATTTACAACGCAACGGAATATCACTTTGGGGTGCTACTTCATAATACATGCACATGAGTCACAGTAAACGACTTCAAAAGAGACGTTTATAAAAAAAATCACATTGATTTTATTTAAAAAGAAGATCAGAGTTACAAGGTCCCAAACCAGTTTAGAAAATATATTTCTAGTGAGTCACATCACGACTCGTTTTCTTAAAATTTCCTTTATCGAATGTACAAAATTTCACCGAGTTCCAATCCTTGATATCCGCGTTCCGTCCCATCCAAGCCATCACAAGCACCTAAACCTGAGATACATGCTTAAAAACGTCAACACAATGGTTGAGTGAATTCATAGAGTTTTCAAGTAACAATTAGAACATATAGTTGGTTCCACAAAACATTTATAACCTTAGAACGCAGTTTGGTTCCACCAAAAACATGTATGACTTGCTAGCTAGGCAAGCCACACCACATTTCCAACTTTCATGAGCCCGTGTACCGAACCTTAACACATTATCATTATAGATAAATAAGTGACCGGGTAGTATGCCACTACCCCTTTCTCAATACAAAATGTCCGTTACAGGGTGCTCACCTTCGGATTCATACCCCGGACAGGGCTGTCAAACCCAATAGATCTATTTAATGCATTCAACGTTTACCTCCTCGGTAATTAACGAGTACACAGTCAAAGGCATAAACTCATGACAATGAAATCATATTATCATTTCAAAACACTTGCGTTCTATTCTTCGCAACAACAGCATCCAGCACGTATAAAACTGCTTATGCTCAATTTATAAAACAAGCAACAACAAGTACGCATAAAACTACTTGTGTTCTACTTTTCGAACCAATAACAACAAGTGCATATAAAAACAACTTGTGTTCACTTTTCAAAACATGCATGTATCCCCCTCGCGGGTTTATAAAACATTCAATAATAGTTCAAAAGCGAGGCTATGAACTCACCTTGATCGAAGACCACGATCAATAATCAATCAATCACGAAACCTCACCGATAACGAACTCGACCGCGACCTATAATTATGTCGCTCGGTTACTATATAATAAAGTACGATCGAATGATGCGTACATCGCAACGATAGAAATCGTATAAAATACACATGTGATGAGAAATGCTCTTGCGCGACCTAGATCCTAACACTTAGTATACTTTAGATACTATCTTTCTTTCAAACATAAGTTGTATCGCTTTATTGAAAACTTTCTATTCTCGGAAACTTTCTATTTTTAGAAAGTCTGGCCATTCGGTCGTGTCGATCCATAAAATATGTTATTTTCCATTTATAACCATTTATCATCGTCTCGCCATTTATTTGACACCCTCGACGTTACCTTTCCTTAAATACTTATATGCATATATGTTCTTAATTATAAAGTTTCTATTTTTAGAAACGTCCTCGTTCATTAAAGTCGTCAAACCCAAAATATTATGATCGTAATAATAATAGTGATCATCATCTTTATAAAAAAAACCCAACAAGTCTCATGTTAACCCTTTTGACATAATAAACTCAATGTTTGACTTTATTTGACTTTTATAAATATATACATTTTTCTTAAATCTAACCTGTCCGAAACGACCCACTAAATCACATTTTCACGACTCGGACTCCAAAGCAGTCTGATATAAAACAACATTTTGGACAACTTTTTAGTTTTAGCCGAGACCCAAAACTCGACAGAAAATGACCAAAATCCCCCTGCAAGAATCTGCTAGCACCTAACACCTTTTCAATAAAATGCAGAATTTTAACTTTAGCTTTTGACCCGTTTTTATATATTTTTAAGACTAACTAGCCTCGCGAAAAAGTAATACTATATTCCGAAAAACTTTCGTGCTTCGCCGAAAGGCCAAAACAGTCTTGAAAGTGCTCAAATCAGACGTTTAATTTTCTGTCAGACTTTGATTAAATAATAAGAGCTGAAAATAGTTTATAAGTTTTCAAATCTTGTTTTCGCCGTAATTTCTTCGTTTTTAAGAGTTTCAGGACTATCCACATATCGAAACGTTCATTAGGACGAACTCTATCATATTTCAAAATTAAAAATCAAATTTTACAAAATCTCGAACCTTGTTTTCCGCGCCAAAGTTTCGGCTCGAAATTACATTTTTAAAAACCCACGAAACGGCCATTTTCGGCTTCCGACAATATCAAATCAACATCATCTAGCCTGTTTTTATCATCCAATATCATTTCTAATCTAGTCTAGCGCAAGATTCAATCGGATTCCATCACATGCAATAACCAAAACACAATACTAATCGAAATATATTCAAAAGTATCTTAAAAATACTTGCAATAAGTCAAGAAAGCAAGGTCGAAATCAACACACTCTCGTCCCCTCGGTTTTCCGAATCCGGCGCAGCTGAAAAACATAAACCCGTAACTCCTTAATCGAAACCTACTTGTAAGAACACTCATTTATCACTAATAAACACCAATTGTTAACCCATCTCGACAACAACTCGAACCAAATTAAATCTAGTGAAATACTTGTTGCATGTCAAAAATTCAAGTGGGGATATGTTTAGTTTTGTGTAAGGATCAATATTTTATAATCGGATCGTGTTGCATGTGGCTCGACGGCGGTTTTTGGGTGGTGTTTTGGGTGGCCGGTCGTGGTGTAAGAAGAGAGGACAAAGAGAAACAAATTTGTAAAAGAAATACTAGTGTGTGTAAGCCTTCCTTTTATAGGAAATTAGTTTGGACACTTGACACTTTTAGTCCCTCCTTCCTTTAAGTCCTTTTATTTTTAGTACAAATGTTTGTATTTCGTTACTTTAGCCGACCAAAGACTCGGGTCACACCACGTTCGTATATATTTGTATTCCGTCCCACTAGGTTTACTTTAAAACATTTAATAAAACGTCAAATCACGTAAAACACGACTTTTAAACACGGTTTTTACGAAAACTCAGGGAAATCCATAAAACACTAAAATAAATAATATTTCGCTCCCGGAGCAAAAATATGAAAATTTTCAAATTTTCTTAAACGCTCAAAAGAATAGAAATTTGAAACACGGCTTGCGAAATAGCAAAAAATAGTGATTTTTATCAAATCGCCCAAAACAAAAAATGATTATTCCAAATCAAACGTAGAGAATAAATCGTGGTTCGAGATAATAGTCGGCCTAAAACTCGGGTTGTTACAAGATATACCAAGCCAAGTTCTAAAATCTACAACATCACCGGCACACTCATATTTTGTGGAATTTGGGTAAACATTTAGAAATGGATAAGGTTAAATCCTCACAATATCTAATAAGGGTTATTGTATGCAGGTTATGTAACAAGTAATTTCACAAAAGTATGCTTGAATTTTTTTTTAATTTGAGCATAATTTAAGCATTTTATGTGAAAAATAGGACAAGTATACATTCTAATTCCTATCCCATACTTAAATTATACAACATCCTCGTTGTATAGATAAAACATTAAAAATAGGAATTTAAAATAATTAGAATGAGAATCTCCCTGATATTTTGCTCAGTAGATTCTCCAAGTTGATTATATGAGCAAGAATGTGTGTTGAACAGCCGTCTTAAAGTTTCAAGACTCCAACATTTCCAGATTTCCAGATTGTTGGTACTTCACCAACATCGTCAATTTCTTTTCAGCGAGGTCCTTTGCAAAATATAGAAAAAACATGCAAAATCCTATCTCGGGTATCTACGGTTAATTAAATAAGCTAAATAAACTGTACATGAAACCAATACGCCGTATCCATAAATTGGAATATGCCGTATCGAGAAACCTGTAAAAAGTATCTAAATACGGGTCAGTCTGTTGAATACGCCGTATCATGTGCATGAATATGCTGTATTTACAGAACTGACAACAATGTTTTAAAAGTGCATAAAAATAAAGGACTGATAATATCTAGACATTCAATACGCCATATGGTATGGAGCGAATACGCCGTATTGATGTCTGGGAAGACAGACTCGATGAAAATAAATAACAATCTGGGTTGTCTCCCGGAAAGCACTTTTGTTTCAGTTAGTCTTTAAGTTAGACTTTTTCCTTCAGTTTTCACACACTTGAAACACTTGAAATCACCCTCTCTTCTCAATTATGCTGTTGATTTGGATAGCCTGCTTGGTTTCGTAACATATTCATCAACTATGGTGCTGAACTTACTGCCAGGCTTGATTTATCATGCATAAACAAGTCAAAATCATCATACCATAATATATACACAAAAGATAAGCAGTTTTAAGTTTAAGTATAACATGATATAAATAATATAAATGTACATAGGATAAAATCAAAAGGTAAGGAAGGGAGGAATCATGGGTCTGGCTGCTGTGGAGATGCGGAAGTGCTGGCCTCGCCAGTCCTCTATCTGGTGCATCTCTTGAAAATAGCTAAGGAGCTACCTTGAAATGTCTTATCAAACGCCCGATAAGTCTGCCTGCTAGCCTCCATGAGCTGCGTCATACAGCTAATCATCCATGTGGAGACTCTACCCTAGTCAGTTATCGAACTCTCCACAAGTCCACGCAAACTCCTAACATCCATACGTAGTCCCTGAATCTCCTCCTCAAGTCTCCCCAATCTCTGGGGCATAGTCTTACCTGCAGTTTGGAGGTGGTGGTGGTGGCTGAGGTGCCTGTACGGGTGCTGGATCAGCCTGGGCACCCCTCATTTACTGTGGGAACATCCTCAGCGGCCTCAGGGGCACTAGCCGCAGCAACCTGCTACCTCTCTTATCCCTAGGCTACCCAAGCCCAGTCATCTCCTATCTTTATACAAATTGTTAGGATCTGAGATTTGATGATTACAAAACTAATTATGCAAAAATAAAGAAAGAAGAAACAACAAGGACTTAATGAGAAATATTAAGTTAACTTCCAATGTAAGTGGTATGTGTTTAATTACACATACCTTTGACCTTTAAAAACAATCTTAAATGACTAAAAACAGACTTAAAATGCCAAATATATGCTTGTTTTGCTAATTGTGTTGTGCAGGAACGGATATCTAAGAAAAGGACAAAATCGAAGCAAAAAACGACAAAACCGAGCACGAGAACGGAAAGAGCGTGAAAGAAAAGTCAAGTCAAAGCCAAAAAGTCAAAGTCAACGCCAAAAAGTCAATCGAAAAGTCAACCCCGAGAAGTAGCATGGGATAGAGCATCGAAAACCGAACCCGAAAACCAAAGTGTCAAAAGTGGGCCCACCCGTACCCACCTAGTGGGCCCGGGTCAGCCCACTTACATACTACACTCACTTTACCCACTTATATAAACCCATTTAAAAAGCCCACACAATAAACCTAAGCCCATTTCCCCTTTTAATACATCCTGACCCAACCCTTAACCATAAACCCAATACCTCTTTAACACCATTAACCCCAAAGCCCAAACCAGTTAACACCGTTAGTCCTAATGGGTAACCATTAGTCCTTTAGGGACTAACGGTGTAAACACTTATCAACCTCAAGGACCAAAGATGCTGAGTTCAAGGACTATCCTTGCCATTACACAATACAAACTAAAGGATCAAACCTGTCAAACCTCAAAACTTATACCCAGTTAAAACAAACACTGTCTATCTTCAACCTTTCCCGCCAAACCCTGTCACTCTCAAACCCCCTTCAACCTCGACCACTGTTCACAATACTCCAAAAACATCACCCTCTCAAACCCCACCCCCCACAAACTCCTAAGGACATGTTGGCAATCCCAAATGCCCCCATTCGACAAAGGATAAAGCCAAAAGATGAAGGGTTGAGATTAATCTACTTGGGCAGCACTCATAATTAAGGGTTAGGATTGAGTTTGGTTTCTCCTCTCACAAGAAAAGCACAACAAACACAAGACAAAGAAGCTTGGACAACATATAAAAAGAAAGAAGACAGGAACGAAGGGGAGGAATAGTTTAGTTTTTAATTTTATTTTTAAATGTTTTTATGTCATTTAATTACTGTAATTTACTTTTCAAAAAGCCTTGTAATCTTTCCTTTTAAAATTAATGAAAGTTTTAGTTTTTAGTTTATGCACCCCTGTCTCTTTTAAATCTTTATGCAATTAAGCTTATTTTGTTTACAATACACTTCTATAAGCTTCTTAAGTTTATAAATTTTGTTTGTAACTTATTTAAAGTTTTGCAAAAGTTTTTGAAAGTCATTGT
>BQNB010061966.1:3472-13472 GCA_026074375.1 Tanacetum coccineum
AGTGACACAAAAGGTAAGTTTTTGATTCTTTGGTTCGGGAACTTATTAATGGATAATACTTCAGTTGAAAGTATTATATGTTGGTGTTCTTTTACCAACTTGATTGATTTTTATTGATAATTAAAGACAATGTTTTTATCTTTTTGGTTTTTCTTTTTTAGTTTTTTTAAATTATAATTATACTAAAAAGAAAATGAAAATATTTTTGTACTTTTTGGTTTTTTTTATAAAGCCAATAACTTCAAGAATGAAGGATCTTCAAAAACTAAGTTTCAAACAATATGGATAATCGACTCACAGCCTCCCCGGCAACGGCGCCAAAAATTGATTAGTTCTAAACTAAACCTTTTACATATATAATATATAATAAAATATATATAATAAGTATAATCCAAAAATGATCAATGAAACCGAGAAGTAGAATAGAATATTCCCGGGTCGTTTATCCCCAACGAGGCTGTGCTTGAAAATCGATACAGTCAGAAATTTGGAGTGTGAATGAGATTAATGATTTGGGAGTTTAGAAAGCTAAATTAATCAATAATAAGGAAAAACGATTGAGAAAAACCTAAAAGTTATGAAACTAAACTGAAAATCGAGAGCAGGAATCCCGAACAAGAGGTCAAAAACCTAAAATCTTACAAATTAACCCTACAAAGAAATTTTTACTTCTAATCTACTCTAGGGGACTAATAATGAAGAATAAAAAAGACTAGACTGAAAACGGAGTTAAAACGAGCTTTAAAATGAAAAAACAAAAACGGGGCTAAATCCCGTTCTTTAAAAAGTAAGATTTTGCAAAAACGACCCTACGAAAGATTTTCTATTTTTCCTAAGTGAATACTGATAAAATAAAATTTTCTAAAAAAGAAAAATATTTTTTTGATTTTTATTTAATTTATTATAATTAAAAAACAGTTTTAATAAAAATAAATGATTAAAAATAGTAAACGATTATGAAAAATTATGAAAAATTTAGGGAAAATAAGTTACACTACAAAGATCCTAAGAAAAATCTAAAATTGGAAAAACAGCTTATTAATAAGCTGTTAATAAGCTAAATGGTGGTTGTGGGCTTATAAGGCTAAATGGGCTTATATATTTAATTTAACAAACCTCTACCGGATGAGCTATTGTAGCACAGCGGTAGAGGTGTTGTTATAAAAGTGTTGGTTGATTTGGGTGAGGTCCCGAGTTCGAGTCTTGCTCACTCGGGGTCTCCCCTAATCCCAACGCTTTTATTTCTCATTTTTTTTATAACTTTTTGAAAAGACTAAAAATAAGCAACTTTTAAAAAAGGAAAAAATTTTGTAACCTACAAATAAAAACGAAATAAGCAAAAGAAAGAGGCAAGTAAGCTAAATTTACACTAAGGACATTTTATCTAACTGTTTTGCTTTTTTTAGACAAGCAAGCAATGCAAACTTGAAAATAAGCTAACATAGACACTAAGCTACACTAAATAAGCACTTAGAACAAAAATAAGCGAAAGAAATAAGCTGCAATAAGCTAAAACAGACTAAAAAAGCTAAAGAGCAAAAAAACACATAGAAATATTTAACTAAAATCACAACTAAGCTAAATTAAGCCCTACTTTAAACAAAATAAGCTAAAATAAGCTTAAACTAACCTAATAAGCACACTACCCCTAAATAAGCTGAGAAAATAAGCAAACAAGCTCAAAATAAGCTAAAATCCAAAATGGGTCAGAACTGACCCATTTGCAGCCCTTGAGTAAGGCTTTTTGAGCTTAAAAATAAGCCATCTAGAGGGTGTCTTAAGGCTTATAGGGTTTGAAGCTTAAAGATGGGCTTATTGGCTTTCTAGAAAACCCAATAACTTAGCTTGATTATCACACATAAACCAAGAAAACTAGGCTTAAAATCACAATTATGCACCAGGGGTCTTCTTTGACAGTTTTAAAGGGCTAAAAACACACACACAAATAAGCTGTCAAATAAGCTTTACAATGAAAAAGAGGTCAAAGCAGATGGAGTATGGGTCAAGTTGAGCTTATGCATAAATTTTCACAAGCTAAAAACATGATCTAACATCTGATAAATGTAATGAAAAGAGACAGTTTTTTTGACACTCTAAGGCTTGACACAATTTGGCAGTTTGTAAGAAAAATTGCAAGTTAACCAAAAGGATTTTAAACTTGGTTTTGACAATTAAAGAGTAGACACAAACAAGACGCAACAGACTGTTTTTAAACAATTAAGCTAGAAATGTATTTTGACACGGACTTGAATAAATAGGTTTGGACACCTTTGGAAACAAACTAAAAAAACTAATTTTAAAACTCAAACAGTTGAAAATTCAGATTAAAAACTCTCAAATGTGTTTGCCAAAAAGGACCAAATGACCCAATGGGTCTTTGAGCTTAAAATGACCCACTTTGAGGGTTATGCCAAACACCCCTTTACCTTTGAAAGCTCAACTTTTATACTAGTTATGAAGGATTTAACAAAAAGTTTGTAAAATCAGATATTGAACATGCAATGTTAAGCATACATAAGCAAACAGAAACAACAAATAAGCAGTTATTAATAAGGCAGTTTTTAAGCAAGACTTAGATTAAAGGCAAATAAACAACAAGTAAAGTAAAATGAGCAATAAAAAAAAGCATAATAAGCAACAAATAACAGATAATAAGCAAACACTGATAAGCACAATAAGCATAAAGCAACCAATTATAAGCACTGGAATAAGCAAAACTGAAAAATGAGACTTATCACACCCTTGCTTAAACAGGGTAAACAAAAACAGTCTACAAGCTCCAGCTTGTATAAAACAAGCTGGTATGGTCTATAAGCACATCCATGGTTTGCTTATCTTCCAAAAAGCTTAGGTAATTGAGGGGTGATTTCGTTTTGGATTTTCTTAACACTTTTTAAACTTTAGAATTTTTAGTTAAAATAGGTTATTAAAGAACTAAATGAGAGCTTATGTGAGAGCTTTTGGTAGCTTTTTTTTAAACATGAATAAACCTAAACACTTGAAAACTAGAATTGGAAAAACTTAAAATTTCATTTAACATAAAATAGATTACAAAAAAGTAAAAACTTAAAACTAAGTTAACTAAAAACTAAGATAACTCTAACTGCCTCCAAGGGCTTACAAAATGAGCTTATTTATAAAATTGTCTAGGGTTTTGACTTTCTTGGTCTTTGTCCTCTTCTGGATGTGCTAGTTTGCTGAGAGGGATACACAAGTGTGTTTCTTGTGTGTGTGAAAGTCAAAACCATCATAGCCATTCATTTAATGTCTAGCGCCCAAGCAAAACAAATCAAAAGCCGTGTATTTTCCTTGTCCAATGGGGTGTGAAAGGATTGCCAGCTTGTACTTTGGCCATGTGGGTGTAGGGTTTGCTGGTGGTGATGGTTTTGGATGCTAGGGAACAGGAAACGAGGTATGAGAGTGACAGGAAGAGGGAGGTTAGGTTTTGGCGGGAAAAGGTTGAAGGAGATAAACAATATTTGTTGTTTAATTGGGACAGGGGTGAGGTTTGTGGAAATGGCTCCAAAAAAACAAAAAAGATCCTTAATTGTATGATTTTATTACATTATCAGTCCTTAGTGGGCATACAAGGTTTGAAGGGATGGCAGGGTTTAAACACCCCCTGAGGGTTATAATTGTTATTGCAAATTTGGTCCTTGTGAGGGTTAATGTTTTGAGGTATTGGCAGTTTAAGTCCCCAAGAGTTATATAAGCAGTTACACAAGAGGTCTTTGTGGTATAACTTTGTGGTTTGGGCAGAAATGGCCCCCCAACTTCTTTTGGGCTTTTATTAATTGAAGAGGGTATTAGGTTTGGGTTTGGATTTGGTTTTGGGCCCGTATGGTTTATAAAAATGATTGGGCCCATTTGGTCTTCAAGTGGTATACTAATGGGCTTTCCCGGCCCATTAGATGGGTTCGGGTGGGCCCATTAAGTATTCTTTAATATCGGCTCGGTTTTGACTGTTGACTTTTGCGGGTTGACTTTTGACTTTGACTTTCTTGGTCTTTGGCTTCGATTTGACTTTGTCTTTTCCACGCTTTTCCATTCCGTGCTCGGTTTTGTCGTTTTTGACTTGATTTTTCGTCCTTTTATCGGATATCCGTTTCCTGCACAAGATAAGTGAAAACATACAAATACAATGTATTTTTGGGTACGTTTTTGGTCATTTAAGTCCGTTTTTGATGGAAAAGGGTATGTGTATTTAAGCACATACCAGAGATCTTCAGGGAAACGATTTACTAACTGGTAATCGTGGATCCGATCTCTACACAATATCTCTTTAAGAAACAATTTCATCAACTCCAATCTGTTTCATGGCTAAAGCTTCACCAACTCAAGTATGGTTATGGCATCGAAGACTTTCTCATCTTAACTTCGATTACATCACCTTACTTTTAAAGAAAGATATTATGACAGGCTTACCTAAGTTGAAATATGTCAAGGATTAACTTTGTTCGTCTTGTGAAATGAGTAAAGCAAAAAGAAGCTCATTTAAGTCAAAAGCTGTTCCAAGTTCCAAAGGAAGGCTGAATTTGCTTCACGTGGATTTGTGTGGTCCAATGCGGGTTGCAAGCATAAATGGGAAGAAATATATTCTGGTGATTGTTGATGACTATTTAAGATACACTTGGATTCTTTTTCTACGATCCAAGGATGAAACACCAAAAGTTCTCAAAGATTTTCTCATGATGATTCAACGCAATCTTTAAGCTCAAGTTATTAGTATCTGTACTGACAGAGGCATAGAGTTCTTGAACAAGACACTCCATGCTTATTTCAAAGAAGAAGGCATTGAACATCAGACTTCTACTCCTCGAAACTCCTGAAACAGAAACGCGTTGTCGAAAACCGAACACACAGCTCTTGTTGAATGTGTTGCTCCGAGAAAAACCAATGCTCTCAGCTTCTAAGATTCTCATTATCATTTTTGGGCTGAAGTAGTTGCAAAAACCGCATGCATACTTAAATAGATCAATCATCATATCGACTCATGGAAAGACCGGCGTATCACATCATAAAATGAACAGGAAACCTCAATAAAATATCTTTTACAATCTTTTTGTTGCATTTGTACATAACTAGTAGATGGGAAAATTTAGATAAGATGCAAGAAAAAGGGATTCCATGTGACATGGTGGGATAATCCTACTTAGTTTCGAAGGATATCGTGGTTTACAACAAAGAGAACACGCTTAATAGTTTTGAGTCCATTCATATCAAGTTTGATGAAATCAAAGAAATGATGTCTGATCACAACAGTTCAGACCTCGCACCACAACGACAAGAGATGTCTGTTGAAAATGTCTCTTCAGGCCTCGTTCCTCAAGGACATAAGGCGTCAGATTATGACAACTCTGACCCCGTGCCCCCAAATTGATGTACCTTCAGCAAAAAAGACAGATTCTTCACATCAAGGGTTAGAAAATTTCTCTTCAGTCCTTTACTTGAAGAATATTACAATCCAACACACGGTCAAGCTGAGGAAAACAACAATGATCAAGCACCGAATGCATCGTTTCAAGAAGATGAATTTATCAATCCTTTTTGTACTCGGGTACAAGAAACTGGTGAGTCTTCCTCACGCAACATTGATAATACCGATGTGCATTCATTTCAACCACAAAGTCATGATTACCGATGGACCAGAGATCATCCATTAGAACAAGTTCGTGGAAATCCAACCATGCCAGTTCAAACAAGACGACAGCTTGCCACAGATCCTGAAATGTGTATGTTCGCGCTCACGGTGAGTATTGTTGAACCGAATAACATTAAGGAGGCAATGGCTGATTCTGCATGGATCGAAGCAATGCAGGATGAACTTCATCAGTTCGACAGACTAAAAGTCTGGGAACTAGTCGACAAACCATTTGGCAAGATGATTATAAAGCTAAAGTGGTTATGGAAGAACAAAAAGGATGAAGATCAGACTGTAATTCGCAACAAAGCATGACTTGTTGCTAAAGGTTATGCTCAGGAAGAGGGTATTGATTTTGAAGAATCATTTGCACCAGTTGCTCGCTTGGAAGCAGTTCGGATTTTCGTTGCCTACGCAGCACACAAGTCTTTTCCAATCTATCAGATGGACGTGAAAACGGCATTTCTTAATGGTCCACTGAAGGAGGAGGTTTATGTTGCTCAGCCAGCCAGAAAAAGTCTACCTTCTAAGGAAAGCTTTGTATGGATTAAAGCAAGCTCCAAGAGCCTGGTACGATGAACTATCAAACTTCCTGATGTCCAAAGGCTTTACTAAAGGTACAATTGACCCAACTTTATTCAAGATAAAATACGGGGAGGATATTCTACTTGTGCAGATTTACGTTGATGACATAATTTTTGGGTCTACAAACCCTAAATATTCAAAAAGATTTGAAAAGTTAATGCACAGTAGATTTGAAATGTCCTTAATGGGGGGATGAAATTCTTTTTAGGACTTCAGATCCCACCAGTCCCCAAAGGTATTTTTATAATCAGGCCAAGACGCTTTAGAAGATCTGAAAAGCATAATATACAACAGTCACTCCATAGGTACACACATTGCTACAAAACCCAAACTAGATGTAGACTTGAGTGGAGAACCCGATGACCAATCCAATTATCCGTAGTAAAAATCGGGTCACACATGTACTAACTATCTAGTAGACCAACATAGTGCAAGCAGTATGCTATTGTACCACGTTATCAAGCACACCAAACTCAAAAGCACCTCAAGGAGTTAAAAGAATCTTAAATATACCTAAAATGGTAACCGATTAACATGGGACACTGGTATCCAAAGGATTCTGGCTTTGAACTAACAAGCATTTTCAGACGCTGATATAGCGATGCCTTGATACTTCGGAAGCACCTCTTGGAGGGATACAGTTCCTTGGTGATAAACTAGTAAGTTGGAGGTCAAAGAAACAGAATAAACTGCACTGCAATGTCTTCTAGCAAAGGACAAGTACGTGGCGTTACTGCAAGTTTAGCTCAAGTAATGTGGGATGATGAACACAACTTCAAGATTATGGCTTCAACTACAACAAAAAACCGTTGTATTGCGACCTCGTCTTCATCTGAGCAACTCATGCAACTTCGTACAACCATTCGCGAACAAAGCACATCATACTCGTATCACTTCATACAGGAACAGGTTTTGAAAATGGGTTAATTGCACTATATTTTGTCAGAACTGAATACCAATTTAGCTGACCATGTTTTACGAAAGCCCTTCCTGAGGATCGGTTTAAGTATCTGTCAGAGGATTGGGTATGAGAATTTTGACCTCCAGCTGATCTGGAGCTCTGACAAATGAGTCTTTCTTGATATCATCATCAAACACACCATGTATATATATTGAGAAAAAAAAAACATCAATATAAAACTTCAAAAAAGAAAATAAAAAATCAAAAATCAAAAAATTTCCAAAAAGATTCTTCTCGACATTACAATTAAATGCGCAGAATGTCTCTCTCTTGGAATCGATAACATTTACGTGCTTAGAAATGTCGATTAACATTGACACGGGTGTGTAAATGAAGTTCGAGCGAGAGTTGCAAATAGTTTCAAAACATGTCATTTCTAATTCTCTAAATGGCTTATGTGCAAATATCAGTACATAACCCAGACTTCAAATAAAGGAAGGTTTATAACTTATCCTCACAACGAGAAAATTAACGTTTCTCGGTCCTTGGAGCTGTCTTACAAGACATACAATGATTTAGCTCAAGAAAAAGGATATTGTACATTTCATTGCGCTTACCCTTACCTTTTGAAGAGAAGTCCTCTAGATCATCTGGTTTTTCAAAAAGTTGAACACAATTTATCAAGAATTTCTCGATGACAATTCATAATCTTTCAAAATTGTGTGTTCAACACTCCAACCCTCACAATGTTTTCAAAAGACAACAATTTTTCAATTGGTCCTATTTTTGAGGGGGAGTTTTTCGAAAAACAAAGTTTTAATGTTCTTGGATACATCATCAATGACCATTCCTTATGAATCAAAACATTATCAAAATGTACCATAACCATTCATGCTGATAATATTTTCTCCCACAGAATTTCAAGATCTATTTAATCACAAGGTATTCAAAAACTAAGTGTTTAATAATTAAAATAAGGGGAGAAAATGTAATCAAATATGATCTATTTGACCTCAATGTAGCTGAACAGTTAGAAAAGGTATTTATGTTTGATCTTATACCCAACAACATCTTAATTTCACACGTACTATTCTGAAGTCATAAGTGGTAAGTTAGAATCAATCTATGAACCAAACCAAACCGAAGGATCTTACCCAAGGATAATCCAAAGTTAGAAATAGCAGTCCTTAGGTATGATTGGAGATAAATGTATATGGGAATAATGCCGACTAAGATTGGCTAACACTGGAACAATCACAAACAAGGTATTATTAATTACATCTTGGTAAGCATTGAAGGCGTTGAAGAATGAAAAAGAAATGTATGGATAAAAGAGTGTAAAGAAGAAGCCCACCACAAAAACACAAACTTAAGGCAGAAACCGGGTCAATACATATGCTGTCAGAATCACAAGTTGATTGCTGACATTGAAAACGACATCATGGACCCAGTGATGCAATGCACAACCCTTCCCAGCCATTCGGGTTTCTCTCAACAGAAACTTGTCTCATTTGTCACGGAGATACACACGTTATCTATTGACATCTCACTCCGAGATTGTTGATATTGAATAGGTGGCAATATGCTCCAGCCTCCGAGTACTAAAACCAAAATGCACTAATCGAGTCTAGAGCCAAGAGATCAATAAAAATCTCGTTAGGACACATTCCATTTCAAACACTTGTTGAACATCATCAGGTTCACAAGCTGTTATCAAGAGTCCTACGCAATATCATTGTGATATTTGCCAGAACATCCGAGTGATACTAATGTATTCACAATGAAGATGGAAATCCTGCTTGAGCCAGCATCAAACAAGCTCTTGGTAGGTGACTTGCGAGATTCTATATGAATCAAACTTGTGACAACTGGATCACGAGTTGGTCCAGTAAATGAATTGATGGTTGATGAATTTTGATAAAAGCTTGACACTCTCGATGTGTTACAAAAACACTTTAACGAGTGACACGTCGATTGATTTTCAAATCAATTTTCTCGTTTATCACTAACGTAAACCTGCAGGTCAAACGGTGGTGACGGCAACCTCAATCCCATTCAAATGCTCAATCTACAAAGTCAAACTATCTAGAAAGCTTAAGATATAAAGACAAAGACTTCCGCTAACTCTGATTTAAAGCTTTCAAGATAATGCAATAGCATAAGCATGTTGGTCAAAGACGCAAGATGGCATAGACGTTAAAGACAATGACAAAGGCCAAAATTCTAGATCGCAAAGCATGAAGGAACAAACCTACAACAAAGAACAAAGAAAAAGACCAAGACCACATGAGCTTAAACGACAAAAGCAATCTCATTTATCTCATGAAGGAGTGTCATCAATGAACTCACTTCGGGGGAGATTGTTAGCCTCAAAATATTAAGTCGAACATGAAGTTCGTTCATTATGTATTCGAGTCTCGGTCATTTAATTAGTTAATGTTGTAATAGTATAATATCGGGAATCGGGCTCGATAGTTAATCTAATATTGTATATGTTTCGGGTTTAATCCCAAGCAAAACCCGAGCCCGGGTCCTAATTAAATATCCCGCGCGTCGTAGGGATATATATATATTTAGATATTTTCTAAAATATCTAAATATATCCCTTCTCATATTTTCTAATATATCTAAAATATCTTTTCCTTTTCTCTCATCTCTCTCTCTCTCTAAACAATTATCTCTTTTCTAGTTTTTTTGGTTCGATTTGTGTTGTGTAATACGAAGTGAAAGTGTAGATCGGGTTCTTACACTTTGTCCGTTAACCCGAGGTGGAAACGATTTCCCCGTTTTTCATGACAACATCCAACAATTTCAACAAACCGCAGCCGTAGGCAATTTTCTCCAAAGAAACCAACCTTCCAATTTGGCAAGTC
>BQNB010061966.1:25972-33472 GCA_026074375.1 Tanacetum coccineum
GCCTAGCAGTATTAACTTAAAACTACCAGTACTAACTCCAAGTTAGTACTGCTAGTTCATTTTCTTGGATTTTCAAAAGTATCAGTACTAACTCAGCACTAACAGTACTAACTCCAAGTTAGTACTGTCAGTTAAAACAGTTAGTACTGGTGGTTTATTTTAGCCTATCAGCTTATTATTTCAGCTTGTTTAAGATTTCCTTAGCTTTTTAGAGTAGATTAAACCATTTTCCTTTACTGTTTGCTCATTTAAGCTTATTTTCCTTTTTAAAGTATTTTCAATAATGTATCAGTTTGTACTGTAAGCTTATTTTTGTTAGTTCATTTTCTAGTTGCTATCCTTATTACTAAGTGCTTTTTAAGGTAGAGTGAACTTCTGTTTATCTGTTTTGCTTATTTATTGTTTCTTTGTGTTTTGTTAGCCCAGCAGTACTAACCTTAAGCTAACAGTATTAACTCAAAGCTAGCAGTACTAACTCCAAGTTAATAATGGTAGTTAATACTGGTAGTACTGCTGTTAGTACTGTTGAGCTTATCTTATTTTATTTAGCTTAATTGCTTTTTGTATTTGCTTATTTAGAGTTAGTTTAGCTTATTTAATTTGTCTTAAGTTTATTTGAGCTTATTTGTGCCTTAGTGTAAAAGTTTTAAGTGTTTTTGCCTTTGCTAGCTTTGATTCTTGTTCCAGCTTATGTTCTTTGTTTAATTTTTATGTGCATTTGCTATTAGTTTTAGCAACAAATCATTCTTGTCATATCAAACACCAATCATCAATCGTCTTTCATTTTCCATACTAGCCTCGTAGGACATAACGACCCGTGAATACTTTATCCCGTAAACTACGATTTACTTATACAAGGCTCGGGAATATTTAATGACCATCACTTTAATAAATACACGGCTAACAAAGACGTTGGATGAGACGATTGAGTTGGCCAACGACTTGATGGATCAGAAACTCTGTACCTATGTGGAAAAGTCTAATAACAAGAGGAAGGCAGATGATTCATCCAGAAACAACCATGGACACCAACAACAACCCTTCAAGAAGCAGAATGTAGCCAAGGTCTACAATATGAGGACTGGTGAGAAGAAACCCTACGGGGGAAACTTGCCCAAGTGCACCAAGTGCCATTTTCACCATAATGGCCCGTGCACCCAGAAGTGTCACAAGTGCAACAAGGTAGGGCACTTTGCCCACAATTGCAGGAGTATTGGCAACACAAATGTTGCTAATACTCAGAAGGGCAATGAGGCAGCTCCCAAGGGGAATGGTTGTTTTGAGTGTGGAACACCAGGGCATTTCAAGAGAGATTGTGCTAAGTTGAAGAATAAGGATGGAGGGAATGGGAATGCACAAGGATGGGTTTATGCAGTTGGGAATGCAGAGAAGAGAGGGAATGCATCGGGAAACCCGGACTCCAATATCGTCACGGGTACGTTCCTCTTAAACAACCACTATGCATCTATCTTATTCGACATTGGTGCCGATAGAAGTTTTATATCTATTGCATTTAGTTCCCTGATTGACATCGTCCCAACTCCATTAGATAATAGTTATGATGTTGAATTAGCTGATGGGAAAATAGTCGAGATAGATACTATTATACGAGGTTGCACTTTAAATTTCTTAGACTATCCGTTCAACATAGATCTAATGCCCGTAGAACTGGGTAGTTTCGACGTCATTATCGGTATGGACTGGTTAAGAAGATGTCACGCCGTGATCGTGTGCGATGAGAAACTTGTTCAAGTTCCCTATGGGAATGAAACTTTGACTTTTTGTGGCAACGAAAGTAGCAACGGGAGAGAATCTCAGTTGATAGTTATCTCATGTTCAAAGGCTCAAGAGTACATGGCAAAGGGATACCAGGTCTTTTTGGCACAAATATCCGCCAAGAAAGAGGAGGACAAGTTAGAAGGAAAGCAACTTAAAGACGTACCTACCGTCAGAGATTTTCCTAAAGTGTTTCCCGAGGACTTGCCCGTTGACGATAAGCTCTAGTTTATGGAAGAGCCCGTTGAAATCATGGAACGGGAAATCAAACGATTGAAGCGAAGCCGGATACCATTGGTTAAGGTTCGCTGGAACTCTAGGAGAGGTCCTGAGTTCACCTGGGAACGTGAAGATTCGTTCAAACAGAAATACCCACAACTCTTCACAAACCGGGCTTCGTCATCCACTACAAGTTCTTAAGCTTTGAGGACAAAGCTCTTTTAACGGGTGGAGACTGTAACATTTCTCAATTTCAGGTCATTTTACGACTCCTATTATTCGTCACTATTTATTTTGGTCCGATACGCGTTTACTTTTAAATTTACTTTTAAGCTAAATCGCGTAGACTAGAAATAATCATCTAATGTAAACGGTCATCAAATAAATTAAGGTTTACATCAACTAAGTGTTATATAATTATTAAGAAGATAATTGTTAACTTTGCGTATTTTATTTTTATTGGTCACGTAAAAGGCTTACGTTTCGCAATAAAATACATTTGGACACGCCCCGGAAATACCTAGGCTTACCTAGACTCAAACCAATACCCACTTTTAAAACCTTAACACAAAAATTAAATCAATTATGTGTACATAACCCACTAGGGGCCGGTTATGAGTCCAAAACAATTAGAAAATCTCTAAATGATTCCTTAAGTACTAGTACAAACCTTTTTTAATTAATGATAGTCCTTAATGTTCCTAGTAAACTCATTACACAAAGGTTAATAACCATTTGGTCTCTCATTTACCCCTTATGCCGCGGCTAATGCATGTATATACACAAAATCCATAAGATTTCCAAATCACTAGCAAATCTTGTACATACATTGAGTAATTAAAGATTGTACTTAGTGGTTTAGCTAAATACCATTTGAGGCTAACTAGAAACTCTCAAAAACCATCAACTAGGGCACGGTTTGGTTTGTTGGGGACTAGGAAGCATGCAACTAAGTATTTGCCTATAAATACATACACACTCTTACCATTTTACACTCTTATAACTCACACACCTCTTAAACAAGTTAAATATTTCCTCTCCTTTGCGTCGTATCACAAACCGCACACAAACACACCCATTTACTTCATTTCGAGCCAACAAACATCCACTAGGGATTGTATACGAGGCCACAAGGTTTACACGAGCTAAGGATTGGGTGAACACTAAGCTTTGGAGCTTAGTTTATTATTTGGTCGCGTAAGTCATACGTGGGTTGTCTCATTTCGCATACACACTCGAAAACAAAGCCTTAGGACCCTTTGTAAGTCACATTCGAACTGATAACAATTGTATTATACGTTTTTTTCCTTCTTAACTAGTTTATATGTCACGTATGTATATATATGATGTACTAGAGTGAGTTCACGTATGTTAAATGAGAAACATGCGAGTTATACGCAATACTATTACGTATAATGACTTGTGTGGTGTAAAGGTTTAAGGAAACACATAACATGTGGGATTAATAACAAGTAAGACTCTAAAACTTTCGTTTATATAAAACTTGGAACATTCGACGTAAACAAAAGCCCTTATATGCGAGCAACTTATAAAGCACACGTAAACATTGAAAGTAAACATGACATGGTAGCTTGGGAACGTATACACGACATAAACCAACGTTTGCATGTGGAGCACGACTAACGTATATAGGCCAATGAACATAATATAGCCACTAGAACTATTTTCGAATCATATACATTGCTAGGGGAAACCAACGGGCCACAAGGGGCTTGTGAAATCCAAACGTGCTCACGGCTTGGGCCCAACCGGGCCAACAACCCACGAGTGGGATCCATAGCTTATTTTTAAGTTTATTCGAGCTTAGCCCAAACATGAACAACCCTTATCAGACTCGTAATGGGCCCAAAAGCCCATTACCAGAGCTTAATGGCTTATTGAATAAACCACAAGGTAAAATAGCTTAAAACAGACCCTAATAAGCTTAATAAGATAAGAAAATGAGTTGGGCCAAATAAGGAAATGCTTAATGGACTTTTGTAAGTTTTCGGGTTAAGGTTATTGGGCTAACGAAACGAATAAGCCTAAATAAGCTCATCTGAGCTTATTTATAAGCCCAACAGTTAAAGTAGCTTAATTGAGCTTAACCAAAGTCCTTGTCACTTTTGGAAACCCTCTTGAACTCTTAGAAGCTTAATTCGAGTTGATGTTGGGCCAAAAAGCCCAATAAGCTCAAATAAGCTCATCCGAGCTTATTTATAAGCTGCCAACAGCTTGTGTAGCTTATTGAAGTAAATAAAACCTATTGTCACTTGTTAGGTCTTAATTGGGTATAAAATGTGACTTTTTACAAGTTAAGGGACTAAATGTGTAAACTTGTAAACTTAGGGGTTAAAATTGTCAAAAATATTTTTCTATAAAGTCTAGGGGGTGTTTTGACATTACAAAAAAAAACTTAAAGGGCTATTTTAAATATATAAGGACCTAAAGTGCAATTTTTGTAAAGTCAAGGGACTAAAAGTGATAACTTGGAAAGTTAAGGGTTAAAAATATAATCTAACCAAACTTGAATAAAAGGACTAAGGTTGTCAAACTTAAAAACTTAAGGATATGTTATAAAACTTAATTGATTTTATAAATACTTGAAGTGTCGGACTGGACTTAATATAATAAAAGTATTATAGTATTTAAAGTCAAGGTTTATCGGTGTATAAACTATCAGGTTAATAAATGTATAAATTATTAAAGGTACCTATCCTTAGTCGTATACCTTCCCAAGAGCCATCAAGAAATTACAAATATGATAAACATGTGTACCACCACACAAGTGATAACAGTATATATAAACTAGAAATTTATTTTAGTTTATACATTGAGTCTTTAGCCTAAACTGTAGACTAAGACTGGCCGTATTTACTTAGGTATTTGAAGGTGTGATTCATACTTGGATATATCTATCATTTTCAGAGGACTATTCACAAAGGTGAGTTCATAGCCCCATGTTTTACAATTATTTAAATGATTTACCTCTTTCGGGTGAGAACATGCTTTGTTTTACAAACTGGACGCAAGTGTACATTTTATACTTTGATTACGAGTTTGCCTAAGTAGGGATAACCCACTGAGCCCTATTATCATGAACTGTCAATTGCTAGATTGCGAGAGCGAATGTTATAAATAGATCTATTTGGGATTGACGTCCCCGTTTGGGTGAGTAGCGCTCACTGTGCCGGTCTGCCGGACAACAAACGTATACCATGTCGGACTTGGGATGTTGCGTTGAGAACATCATTCAGGGGCATTTATTGGCATTTATTGCATCCATATACGTCGAGCCTTCATGTCAAGGAGCTTAAGGAAACCATAATTACTTTTTCTGATGTTTTGCAATCTGTTCTTAATCATACACTTGGAAATCTTGCGTTCCTACAATTGATTTTACATAAAACAGATGATTACACCAACTTATGTTGAAATTTTAAGCAAGTTTTCTCAGGTCCATAAGGCACGAGGAGCCAAGTATACATTAAAGGAAATACTCTTTGAAAAGTCAGTACTAAAGATTTGAGATTATTACATTTGGGATATTTTTATAAACCGAAATCCTTACTTTTGTTGTCAAACAAATTGAAGCCACGAGCTTAGTGTAAAAGATCAAGTATTTATGTTAAATCCATGTAATCGTGTTAAATGACACGTTTAGTGTCGAATCTCTAATCTTGTTCTCATTGATCTATAGAGAGTAACGCCCTTAGATATTCAACATTCCGCTGCGACCCAGATTTGGGGGTGTTACACATACGTTATCTATTGACATCTCACTCCGAGATTGTTGATATTGAATAGGTGGCCAGTCTGCTCCAGCCTTCGATTACTAAAACCAAAGTGCACAAAAAAATCCGAGTCTTACAGAAGAGATCAAATTATAAATCTCATTAGGACACAATGTCAAAATACACTTGTTGAACACCATAAAGTTCACATGTTGTAACAAAGGGTCCTACACATTATCCTTGAGATCTTGCCAGAACATCTGAGTGATACTTAAGTATTCATAGTGAAGATGGAAATCCTGCTTGAGCCAACATCAAACAAGCTCTTGGTAGGTAACTAGCAAGATTCTATATGAATCGAGCTTGTGCTAACTGGATATCGATTTTGGTCCAGTAAATAAATTGACGACTTAATCAGAAAGATAGTAACTATCTGATTCACTCTTATCGTGCTGTCTGCTTTGAGACGTTTCAGTAATGAGAACATGCAAGCATGGTGAATCTAATACATATGTGTTAGAAGATCCTACGCTTTAATCTGGAAATCCTGTCAAGGAGGTTCTTCCAAATTGAACCTACCTGATCACGGGTCGGTCCTCACGGAACCGGAGGTTAATCTAACCGAACTCAAGATGAATGCAAAGCCAAATTCATCTTTTATTGCTAACTGTCTTATTTCAGGATTAGACGACAATGTTGCAGCCTCATTCTAGTAAAGTCAGATTCATAAACCACATGCTCATACTCAAGCTTTCTAAGTCAATCATTCAACATCAAGATTACTGATACTAAACCTCCTCACCATCAAAGATCCTTAAAGTTAAATAAAGAATCGTCTATTAGGGAAGATTGTTAGTTGTATGATCATGTAAGTCAAACGAGAATGTAACAAGTATGAGAATGTTGGTCGAGAGCACAAGATGATCGAGAACGTCAAATCAAGATGATTCAAGACAAGGAAATGATGCAAGATTAAGATCTCAGGAACTCAGAGTTAAAAGACGAAGGCTCAAGATCAAGATCACGAAGCATGAATGAATAAAGCCATTACAAACAAGAAAAGACCAAGATAAGACCAAAGAAGGCGAAGCTCAAACATCATATCGTCAACGTTGGGGAGATCAAAGAAGACCTTAACATTGGGGGAGATTTTTAGCCTTAATTATATTAAGTCAAACAAGAATGTTATCGGTCTTATTAAGTCAATTAGGTCTTGTAATGTAATAGGCTAGTCGGGTATTAACGGGCTTGGTATGAAACCTAATATTGTCCATGTTTAGGGTTCAAAGCCCAAGTTATGCCAAGCCCGACCCATTTAGAAAGCCCATGTGCCAACTAGTAGGCTAGGGTATAAAAGGAACCCCTCTCCACACATGGAGAGGGTGTCGGTCATTTAATGTGTGTGTTTTCATATGTGTAAAAGATCCACCAAACTCTCTCTCTTAATCTAATATTCTTCCATTTTCCTTTATCTCCCTATTCTTATTATTTTGGCTTATATAGCTTATTGGGTTTGCTTATTGTGTTGTGATATGGATTAGTTATTGGGATAACAGTTGCTATATGAGTTTTGAACTTATTACTCATTCAAATTCTGGTCTCAATTTTCGACTAGTTTTGCCATTTCGGCGATATCTCATTCGTCGGGCGTCGATATAACTCCATCCGAATTCCTACATGTACCTAAGATGTTTATCTACATCCTAGTCCAATTTA
Organism: Tanacetum coccineum; assembly: GCA_026074375.1. Lineage (NCBI taxonomy): Eukaryota > Viridiplantae > Streptophyta > Magnoliopsida > Asterales > Asteraceae > Tanacetum > Tanacetum coccineum. The sequence goes on from BQNB010061966.1 coordinate 33,418, forward strand.
CCAGGTCCTCATAGACCAAAAACATTTTGAAACTTACCCAACAAGCTGCTGCTCC
>BQNB010061967.1:3624-36264 GCA_026074375.1 Tanacetum coccineum
GATCCAACACTCTTCACAAGGAAAGCAGAAAATGACTTATTACTGGTATAAATTTATGTCGACGATATAATATTTGCATCAACTACTACTGCTATGTGTGATGAGTTTGCTAATCTTATGACCATTAAGTTCAAGATGTCGATGATGGGGGCAGATGTCAATCTTTTTAGGATTACAATTTTTTCAAAGTCCCAATGGCATCTTCCTAAACCAATCAAAATATGCTTATGAAATTATTAAAAAATATGGTTTGCTATCTAGTAATTCTGTAGACACACCTATGGTGGAAAAGAATAAACTAGATGAAGATCTACAGGGAACACCCGTTGATGCTACACTTTACCGTGTCATGATTAGATCTCTTATGTATCTGACATCCAGTAGACCCGACCTTATTTATACAGTCTGTTTATGTGCCCGGTATCAGGCAAAGCCTACCAAAAAGCACTTATATGCGGTTAAATGGATTTTTCGATACCTAAAGGGAACCATTAACATGGGTCTCTGGTACTCGAAGTATACCGGTATGTCTCTAACAGCATATGCAGATGCAGATCACGCGGGGTGTCAAGACACTAGACGCAGTACATCAAGAAGCGCTCAATTCTTAGGTGATAAACTTGTTAGCTGGTCTTCCAAGAAGCAAAAAAGCACTACGATCTCGAGTACAGAGGTGGAATATATTGCCTTATCTGAGTGTTGTGCTCAAATGCTTTGGATGCGTTCACAGCTAACAGACTATGGTTTTCGATTCAGTATGATTCCTCTGTACTGCGACAACAAAAGTACGATTGCTCTATGCTGCAACAACGTTTAACATTCAATAGCCAAGCACATCGATGTACGTTACCATTTTATAAAGGAGCAGATGGAGAATGGAATAGTGAAACTCTACTTTGTTCGGATGGAATATCAACTGGCTGACATCTTTACAAAACCCTTGCTAAGAGAAAGATTCAATTTCTTGATCGAGAGGCTATGTATGAGAAGCATGTCTCCAGAAACGCTAAAACATCTGACAGAGGAAGTGGACGAGTAAAGGTGGTTACTTGCGGTATATCCTGTATCATATGTACATAAAAAAACATAAAAACACAAAAATATTTTTCTTCTATATAAATTTTTCAAAAACAAAATAAAAAATTAAAAAAATAAAAATATATATCTCTGGCATGTCTTCTGAAGATCGATAACATTTATGGCCTTAGAAATGTCATTTAATAATGATACGAGACTGTAAATGAAGTTCAAGCAGAAATTCAATAGCTTTTAAAACATGCCAAAAATGGCTTGCTATTATTTCTGATAGCAACCCGGTCATCATCTTAAAGGCAAGTATTTCATAAAGAAAACTTGTCCTCACAACGGGAAATTTATTTTTCTCGGGAATGAATTACTTCCTATTCATTCAAGGCTTATGTTTACTTTGCAACACAACCCGTGCCTTCTTTATCCATAAGTGTACGTGTCAGTGCGCTTATGTGTTAAAATAAGAGAAATCTTATTTTTCATGGTATTGATTTTTCAAAAATAAAATAATCATCTTAGTAATTCATTAAAAAATGATTTTCAAGGGATTTGACCACTCAAACAACGACTACTGCTTTTTAAATAGAAAACGGGTCATTGTTTGAGGGGGAGAGAATGCCAAATAATTTCTTCTTCATAAAATCAGCTTGTGATATTGGAAAAAGGTTTTAAATAATAACGGGTTGACAATTAAAGAGGAGTTAACTAAGTTCAGCCTATTTGTGCCTTAAATGTTATGTGTTTATGCCTTTAGGGAGTGAATAGCAAAATTAAGTTGTTAAGCATTGTAGTATAAACTTTAGGGACTAATTGTGCCAATTGTTAAACTATAGTATGCCTTAGTAACCTTATTAAGAAAATTAGAAAGGATTTAATAGTTTATGGGGCATTTGTGCCAAACTCACAAAGTTTTAACACAAACACCCCCTTTCCCTCTCTCTCGTTACAAAAAACACACACACACTTAAATTTTTCTTTCCCTCTACACCATAAAAATCGTCATCCTCAAGAACAACGAATTCAGTCCATTTCAAGCTATAAGGTAAACTACAAAAGTGTTCCTCTTCATCTAAACATCTTATCTGCAAAAGGAATTAGGTTGTAACTCGATCTTTTGCTCGATTTCCCTAGAAATTAATTTAAGGTTTGCAAAAATTAAAAATTGACCAAATCCAAAATTGGTTGAGGGGTTTTGATGCCTACAGAGAGTAGTTCACTCGGTTATAACAGTTTTTCATGGGTTGAATATTCAATGGGGTTTTGAATGATTCTTATGCGCGAATATTAGGGCTTTAGAAAAAGACTTGATAAATGTGATGGGTTTGTGTTTATTTAGTACCAATAACCTTTCTTGATTACATTTGAGTGAAAAAAATTCCAATGCTTGTATGTAAAGTTTATATGTTTGACTCCAACGAGTGATACTTTACTCGTTCTTTGCTATAAATGAAAATATTATGGATGATTCGTGTTATAATTGCTAGGACATACTTATATCGGCATTGTTAAAGTGTTTACGCAGTGTAAGTTCCATAAAAATAAGTTTTGTATAAATCAAATTTTATAGATGGCTGTTTATACATCAATGTCTATAGATGGCGATTTATACATGGCTCTAGACAGCGATTTATACATGTGTCTAGACGGCGATTTATACACAACCTCTAGACGGCGATTTATACACAACCTATGGACGGTGATTTATACATAACCATTAGACGGCGATTTATACACTAGCTATTAAACGGCGATTTATACCTATGGTGTAGACGGAGATTTATACACTCATTGCTAGATGGCGATTTATACATATGATTTAAGGACGGCAATTTATACCTGGTCTAGGCGGCGATTTATACATGTTATATAAAATTGATTCTTTTCTTAAATGTTTTAACTTGATAACACATTTTTAGGTTAAATCTTTCTTATGTCATCTGTAAGTTGCTTAATTGATCGTGTTTGACAAATTGTTAGCTAGTTGACCTTAAGTTGACCTTCTAATTTATGTCATTCGTCCTACACTCTGTCTGATGGCCTTATAATGTGTTGAATCTGTCTTGCTAATGTCTGATCTAAGTTGAGCCATATGAATTAGAATAGATCAATCAGTAATATATGAATTTGGTTGTATATGAACTGTATTGGAATATTCTTAGCAGAAACATGAATCCAGTTGTCACTCAACAAGTTGCTCTCGACAATTCTTTGGTCGCTCCTGAGAAAAGACTAAAGATTGAAATGTGCAATGCACGTATTGAGTTTAGCAAGCCACAAAGAGAAGAAACAAATCAAGTCACTTTGGAAGCTCTCAAGCTATCTCCTTGCTATCCCTCATTCCAGATTACTGCTGAAGTCCTGGAAATATACATTCATCAATTTTGGACTACCATCAAGAAGATCAAAAATTTAGATGCATACAACTTCAAGCTGGATAAGAAGAAATGTTGAGTTGATACTGAAGTATTTCGTGAAATTCTCCAGATCTGTCCGATTCTTCCCAACCAAGAATTTATGGAACTTCCATCAGAAGATGAATTACTTTCATTTATCAAGGAACTTGGTTATTCTGGCAAGTGTAATATGCTATCTGCAATCCATACTGATCAAATGCACCAGCCTTGGAGAACATTTACTTCTATCATTAACAAGTGCATCTCTGGGAAGAAAACTAGACTTGATAGGCTCAGGGAATCACGAGCACAAATCTTGTGGGATATGTACAACCAGAAGAATGTTGACTATGTTGCTCTGCTCTGGGAAGACTTTATGTATCAAGCTGACAACAAAGAAATAAGTTCAGCAAGAAAGGAGCACATGCCCTACCTAAGATTCACCAAAATCATCATCAGTCATTTCATCTCCAAGGATAAAGCCATATCTATAAGGAACAGGATAAAGCTCTAGGAAGACTTAATGTGTTCTAAGTGACTAAAAACAAAGTTTAAAAAAATCTAGATCGAAAACGGAGTTGATTAAGACTAAAAACGAGTCAAAACAAGAACGGGAACGAATCCCGTTCTTAAAAAAAGTGAAACTTTGCAAAAAATGACCCTACATATGTAAATTTATTTTTCCTAGAAAATATACAATAAAAGAAAATTTTAAAAAAAAAGATTTGTATTTTTCTGATTATTTTTCTATTTATTACGAATTAATTAAGTTTTTAATCTAATTAAATTATAAAAAATATTAAACGATTTTATAAAAATCTGGAAAAATTACACAAAATACTTTAAACTATAAGGAAGCTATGAAAAATAAGAAACTGGAAAAAGCAGTACAAATAAGCAGTTAAAATAAGCAAACCAGCCAATAAGCAATAAACTGAAACAAAGGTTAAGAATAAAATGATGCAATGCTATAACTGAAAAAGACCCTAGGGCAGATGGAATGAGTGTGTGCGTGTGAAGTGCTGGTAAGGGGGAAGGTCATGGGTTCGACCCCCATGCCCTTCCCTTTTTGAAAATCATTTTTTTTAATTTTCTTTTTACACACTTAAAGAACACCTAAAAATAAGCAATTTACTTAACTACAACTTTTTGTGAAACATAATAATAAGCTGGGAAAAGCACATTTAAAAACAGACAGAAAGCTTAAATATGACTAAGGGCTTAAAGGCTTTTTCTTTTGGCTTTTTTTAGACTAATAAGCAAAGTAAAAATGGAAATAAGCAAAATCAGTTAAGTAGCCAGTCCTAATAAGCATGCATAAGTACAAAGTAAGCAAGGGAAAAAGCTACATTAAGTTAAAAAGGCAAATTAGCTATATGGCAAAACAGTCTTTAGGGAGACTTTTGGGGTTAAAATTAAGCTAGCAAAAGGAAACTAAAACCCAAATGGCTTATAAGCCCTTAAAGATTAACCAATAAGCTTTTAAAATCAGCATTTAAAAGATATTTTGAAAAACTTATAAGCCAAGAAAAAGGCTTGGGAAAACTGCTGTTTACACAGATTTAACACTTATTGGTTTTTCTAAAAGGCAAAGTTCTTTTTGTAGGGCTGAATTAAGCTAAGGTAAATGGAAGCCAGACAACATAATAAGCATAAACAGATTGAGAGGGTATCTCAATAAGCTTGTGCAAGGAAATTCAGAACACAAAACTTACTTCTACTTATATAAATATATGATTAAAAGTGACTAAATTAACTTTTGAAACTGGTACTTAACCATTAGACAGAATTGACTCAAAACACTAACAATAAATGCACACTTAACCCATCTTTTTACTACTGCATTTAGGACACCAAAAGAAGCATAAAAACTACACTAATGAGTTATATTAAGCAAGCAAGCATATGTACTTATATAATAAGCTACAAAACCACAGTTTCAAAACTTTGATAAAAAAAACTTGGAAAATAAGTTTTACACCTTTGAAACTTTTGAAAAGTGATAAAAAGGACTTAATTTTGCTTGTTGAAGTTAGGTTACTGTCCCAACCCAGTGAAGACTCCATTTTGACCCATTTTCAGCTTATGCCAAACACCCCTTTAAATAATGAATGAGCAATTTAAGTCAATGATAAGCTGATTTAGGCTGAGATATGGTAAAACAGATAGAGCACAACTAAAATTAAGAATAAATAAGCACTTAGAAAAAGGTAATAAGCACTAAAAAAAGAGCAAGATTAAAATCAACCATTATAAAGTTATTATGAGACAAATTCTATAAAAAATAATGAAACAAGAATATGAGACAATGCAGGAGCTTAAGATTATAAAAGACAATACAAACAAGGTAATAAAAGAGGGAAACAAGAGCAATAAGCAGGATAAGCTAATTTAAGCAATGCTACAGTATAATGGCTTAGGGAGTTAAAATGAATAACCTTTGATCCTATTGATTAAGCAGAGAGTTTTCAAAAGCTCTTAAGAGCTTGTCTGTCACCCAATAACATTCTTAAGCCCATCCAAGAATGGCTTATCAACCAATAAGCTCAAGCCAAGCATGTAAAGGATGGCACAATGATTATTGAACACAAAAAAACTTGAACTTTCATTAATTTTTTTGGAAGCTTATAACTGAGAATGAGATTAAAAACGAGTACAAAGATACTTAAACTGAAAATTAAACTTTAGCTAAGATCGTAATTTAAAAACGGGACATTATTTAAAATTACACTAAATTAAAAACAAAACTACTAGATACTTTGCTTCTATGTGTGCTTCTTTTTTCTTTTATAGTGCAAGAACTTGTGCTGTTGTGCTTTCTGTGTGAAGGCATAACTAATACCAATCTCATCCTCCATTTATCTTGTGCCTCATTACCAATATTTGTTCCATTGATTTTGCCCAAAATAAGACATGGATTGCCAAAAGGTGGCAATAAGCGGGTTTAGAGGATAAGGGGTTAAGGGTAATGTCTGGTGTAAACATTGGGTCTTTTGAGTGTTTTCGGTGAGAGGGAAAGGTAAACAGGGTTTTTGAGGGTTTTGGTTATGGCGGGAATTTGGGTTAGGGTTTAACTGGATAGAATTTTGGGGGTGCAGGGTAAGGTTTTGGTGATTGGCAGCTTTTCCCCCTCAAAGTGTATTGGTTAATTACAAATAAGGTCCAAGTGGTGATAAGTGTTTGGAATTTGGCAGAAAAGGTCCCTCAAGGATATATATAGTATTGCAAGTGTGGTCCTTGTGACTTAACAGTTGAGGGCTAGTAGGGTTTTGGGCTTGGGCTTTTATATTGCGCCCGTTTGCTTACTAAAAGGATTTTGGGCTAAGGGTTTAAAAAGGGCAGTGGGCTGACCCGGGCCTACTAGGTGGGTATGGGTGGGCCCACTTTTAACATTTTGGTTTTTCAGGTTCGATTTTCGATGCTCGTTCCAACGCCATATCCCGGGGTTGACTTTGACTTCGTTTTAACTTCATTAAATGCATAAATTTTGTCGAGTCGATCCGGTAATTTCCGTTTGAGCTCCGTTTTCAATCCTTTTGTACCCTTGGCCTTAGTTTTTCGCGCTCATTCCAAATCCGTGCCTGGTTTTGTCCGGTTTGGCTTCGATTTTTGTCTTTTAGTGAATATCCGGTACCTGCACAGTACAAACACAAAAACAAGCATATTTATGGCAATTTATGTGCGTTTTTGGTCGTTTAGGGTCGATTTTAAAGGTAAAAGGTATGTGTAATTACATACATACCAACATGCTCAGAGCATGCGTCATGGACTTCGTGGGAAGTTGGGACGTTCATCTTCCATTGGTTGAGTTTTCCTACAATAACAATTATCATTCTAGTGTGAGATGTGCACCGCTTAAAGTACTTTATGGGAGAAAGTACCATTCACCAATCCTATGGGCAGAGGTTGGAGAAGGATAATTGATAGGGCCTGAGATAGTGCAAGAGACCACTAAGAAGATCTCACAGATCAAGGATAGGCTTAAGGTTGCACGTGATCGTTAGAAAAGCTATGCAAATAGGAGAAGGAAACCCTTAAAATTCAGTGTAGGTGATCATGTTCTACTCAAAGTGTCACCTTAGAAAGGTATGGTACGCTTTGGGAAGAAGGGAAAGTTAGCACCTAGGTTTGTTAGACCATTTGAGATCATTGAGAGGATCGGTCCAGTAGCCAATAGACTAAGACTACCTAAGGAGTTAAACAATGTTCATGACATGTTTCACGTGTCAAACCTCAAGTGTTTGGTTGACCCAACACTACACGTACCTTTAGAAGAAATCTAAGTGGATTCTAAGTTGAACTTTGTGGAAGAGCCAGTAGAAATCTTAGAACGAGAGTTCAAGGAGTAGGATTCCTATCGTTAAGGTTCGCTAGAATTCGAAACGAGGGCTTGAATTTACTTGGGAACGTGAGGATCAAATGAAACTTAAGTACCCTCGTCTCTTTAGTGTTAATGATAGTTAAATTTTAGGGCAAAATTTCTTTTAAGGGTGGTAGAATGTAAACCTTGCAAATTTTCTAGTTCATAATGTTCTATTTTAGTCCATTGACTTTCATTATTTTCTATTCCTGTCAGATCAATTTCTAGGACTTTCAGTAATTCGTTTATTATCTATTTAATCATTAGTGCTAATATTCTCACTAATTATCTTATTATAGATGATTATATTTATATTTGATCAATTTCTGGGAGGTTTTCCCATAAACGGCTTAAAATCTCAAGCAACGCGTCCCGACACGTCCATTAATGTCCATATCAAATGTAGAACAATTTAACTTTATTACCTATAGCGTAAATAGTCAAAGTTTAAGTAAAAAGATTTTTACATTCATTAAAAATACTAGGAAACTTTGGGTCACGTTTTAAATCACGAGTTTAGACCATTTAGTAACCCGACAAGAGCCAAAACGCACCTAGGATCCCTCCTAGAGTGCTAGCCGGTTTTGAGCCCCACAAGGGAGCAAGAAGGCACCATTTTAGCACATATGTCCCAACCTAGTACCAACTTTGTCTTATATGATTTCAAAACACACACTTCCTAATCATTTTGCACACAAATCATAGTTTTTGTTTCTCTTTTTCTCTCCTCTTGCTCGTTCGATTTCCACACACACACAAACACCATAACTTTTTATTTTTGATCAAGAAATATGAGAGTTTGAGTGCTTTCGGGTTGATTCTAATAGGCGTGGTATCATTAAAACAACGTTTGGGTTGTCGATTTAGTGCTTAATCGCATTTTCAAAACCCTCTTTGTAAGTCATCTATTTCTTGAATATTTTTGTACTTTTAGTAGTGTTATGATGCATACATAATAGTTGTACAGTTTGTTTTCTAAAAATCAAAAGCTTAAAGTTTTTACAATAAATATTAAAGGATGTTTGTTTGGTTTAAACATGGGGAAAAGAGGCAAGGAAAAGACCATTTTATTATTTCGGACGTGATGGCTGAATAACATTTATATACTATATAGCTTAATACTTATCTGGCTTATTTAAAAGCTTTGTATAGCTTATTTTGGAGCTTATTAGCTCACGACATGAAAAAAGGAAAACCACAGGAGTACTTTTGGTCATTTATCTTTTTTCCATATTTTTGTAGCTTATTGTTATAGCTTATATTGGTAACTAAAAGTACTTGTAGCTATTTGTTTATTTTTGAAGCTAGCATAGCTTATTTATGGCTTATTTGCTTTTGGCTTCACAAGGAAACAAAGGAAAAGCGATTTTGGTTATTACCTATACTTGTCATATTTTTATAACTTATTATGATAGCTTATTTTGAGAACTAAAATGACTAATAGCTTATTTGGTTGTTTAATAAGCTCTATGTTTGATTTTTGGGCTTATAAAACCCACGACCCAATAAGCCGAGGCTTATTGTGGACCTTATTGTGGTCCGGCTTATTTTCATGACTTTTGGTTATAACTTGTTTTGATATTTGAGAACTCGCGTAGCTTAATAGCTTAATAAGCTACAGATAGTTTATTATGGGCTTAAAAGGCCACGACCCAGTAAGCTAAGCCCAAACCATGGCTTAGTCTCGGTCCGTGAGCCTTGGCTTCTTTTGTGGATTATTCGTTGGACTTATTTTCTTAATAGGCTTGATAATGGGCTTAAAATGGGTTCTTAAAACTAATAATAATATTTTGGACTACTAATGGGCCTCAAGGCCCAATAAGCTAAAACTAGACATTTTGAAAGCTAAAAGCGGACTCTTGGTAATGATTTATACTTATATATATTTGGAGAGTCAAATAGTTATTTCAAGGAAATGCGTCTTGATAAATAACGTAAAATTTAGATTTTTTTTGTCGTTTTGTCGGAATGGATTTATTTAAGGGAAAGTGTTTGAAAAATGAGGTTTAAAAACCTTGAAAATGTCTTATAAACGAACGGGCCATGCTGAAATTTCTTTAAATTATTTTACTTAGAATATTTAACTAAAAACATAATTTCTTAGAAATTCGACAAAAGGACGAAATAAATAAAATATTATTATTTTAATAAACCCACTAAAAGACAAAAATATATTTTTGTAATTTTATAAATTATAAAACTACTATTAATGGTTTAGCGTAACTAAAACGTGTTACTTTTCATAATTAATACAATTAAACTAGACAATTTAAGACTACTGGATAGATTACCGAAACATATTTATTAATAACTATTATCTAATATTGATATTTTACTCGTCTATTTTCTTGAGTAGCATAAGCATTACTATCTAACATACATACTTTGGTATATATTCTTTGAGTCTAAATTCACCAACCATCACGCAACCAATAACATTAAAAGTTACCGTACAACGCACATTTTGACTCCTATGCATCAACCCTAATCATGCATTTAAAAACACATTTCTAAATCGGACAATTAACTGAATTAGGTGAGTCTGGATGCCGTTGCATATAATTGTTTGATCATATCCTTAGCTACTTATCACATTGCATAAAGGTGAGTTCTCGTAGCCCCACTTTTTAAACTCTTTTCCATTGGGGGAAAATGATACTCAAAACTTATTTCAACTGATTTTAATATTGTGCAAAATCTTTTATTTCTTTTTGGACAATGCTATGTGCCTATTTTTGCTTATGTGAATGCTATGTGAACACTATGTGAATACTATGAGATCTATCTATGCGAAGTTCCAATGTGAATTTCTGCGCCACACTATTTAGCTGACTGTGTAGCTCCAGCTGGTAGGCGATAGGTCCGGAGGACTACAAGCGCGCAGGGATTCTATAGTTTGGTTGATTTGGGTTGGGATACCCTAGTATGAGGTGTTAATGTGTTGATCATTTAAATAATGTTGTATGCATATTTGATTTCATATTGCACAATTGTCTAATGCTTAAAAATTCATGCACAACAACTGGGTTTACTTCTAAACCTACGAGCTCACCAACGTAATGTTGACCTTTCCGAGTATCATTTTCAGGTGAAGCGAATGCTCGTTAAGCTCAAGATAGAATGCCTCACTGACCTAGGCTATCCCGTGAGGGATCTTAGTTGAAGGATTTCATTTGAGGCTTGTTTTCATGTGGATGTTCTTAGATTATTCTAGACTTATGTTGCCCCTATGTTGGGAGTCAGATTGTAATAAATTTCAGAATACGTGTTGTGAATCAATCTGTTTTGGCACAAGTTCCACACTTGTTGTCGGAGGATGTTGTAACACTTGTTTTAATGCATGTTAGTTTTCTTTATATTGACGCCTTGTGTTATGACGATGAATTCTCCGTCACGCCTTGTGTTTCCGCTATTGTTCGGGTGTGACAACTAAGTCTGCTAATTTTCTACCAATGCGATGAGACTATAAGATGGATAGGTTAGCTATACTATACCTTAATGAAATCATTGCAAGGCATGTTGTGCCAATCTCGATCATATCCGATCGTGATAGTCATTTTACATCAAGGTTTTGGCAGTCAATGCAAGAAGCACTAAAAACCCAATTAGACATGAGTATGGCTTACCATCCTCAGACCGATAGTTATAGTAAGCGTACTATCCAGACCTTGGAAGTCATGCTCAGAGCATGTGTCCTTGACTTTGGAGGGAGTTGGGATGTTCATTTTCCATTGATTGAGTTCTCATACAACAATAGTTATCATTCTAGTGTAATGTGTGAACCGTTCAAAGCCTTATACGTTAGGAAGTTTCGCTCACCAATCCTATGGGGAGAAGTTAGAGAAGGATAATTGATAAGGCCAGAGATAGTGCAAGAAACCACTGAGAAGTTCTTGCAGATCAAGGATAGGCTTAAGGCTGCACGTGATTGTCAGAAAAGCTATGCAGATAAGAGGAGGAAACCTTTAGAGTTTAGTGTAGGTGATCATGTCTTGCTCAAAGTGTGGCCTTGTAAAGGTGTGGTATGCTATGGGAAGAAGGGAAAACTAGCACCTAGGTTTGTTGGACCATTTGAGATCACTAAGAGGATCGGTCCAGTAGCCTATAGACTAATACTACCTGAGGAGCAAAATGGCGTTCATGACACGTTTCACGTGTCGAACCTCAAGAAATGTTTAGCTGACCCAACACTACAGATACCTTTGGAGGAGATCCAAGTTTATGCTAAGTTGAACTTCATGGAAGAGCCTGTAGAAATCCTAGAACGGGAGATCAAGAAGCTTAAACGGAGTAGGATTCATATCGTTAAGGTGCGATGGAATTCGAAACGAGGACCTGAATTTACGTGGGAACGTGAGGATTAAATAAAACTTAAATACCCTCATCTCTTTAGCTCTAGCACTAGTTAAATTTCGGGGCAAAATTCTTTTTAAGGTGTGGTAGAATGTAACCCTTGCGGATTTTCTAGAATCATAATGTTCTAGTTAAGTCCTTTGACTTCCTGACTTTTCCAGTTTAAGTCAGAGCAGTTACCGTGTTAACGGTAGTCAGTTTATTATCTATGTGAATAATTAGTGCAGTTATCTTCTTTAATTATCCTATTGTGGATAATTATATATTTATTTGTTTAATTTCTGGGAGGACGTCCCGCAAATGGCTTAAAATATATAACAACGCATTCCGACATGTCCGTTAATGGTATGTATCAAATCTAAAACAATTTAACTTTATTACTCATGGTGTAAATATTCAAAGTTTAAGTAAATATATTTTTACATTCGGTAAAAATACAAGGAATTTTCAGATCACATTTTAATCACGAGCTATGAACGTTAGATAACCCAACAATGGACAAAACGCTCCTAGGATCCCCCTAGGATGCCAACCGTGGTTGAACCCTACAAGGGAGCAAGAAGGTTTATTTTTAGGAGCCTTATCCTAACCTTGGTACATCATTTTATCTTATATCTTTTCAAAAACACACACACCTCATTTTGCAAAACACAAACAGCTTTCATTCTTTCTTTCTTTCTCTCTTGGTTCGTTCGAAAATACACACCACATACACACATATATTTTTGATTTTGATCCGAGAACATGAAGGCGTAAACGTTTCCGAGTTGATTTTAAGGGTCGTGAATACATAAAAACAACGTTTGGGTTGTGGTTAAGCTCTAATATTATTTTGAAACCCTCTTTTTGTAAGTCATCTTATTCCAAGTATTTTTGTACTTTTGAATACCTATGGATGCATAGATGTTAGTTGTACAAATTGTTTTCTAAAAATCGAAAGTGAAAAGTTTACAAAATAAATATCAAGGGTTGCGTTGGGTTCGAACTAGGGGAAAGGAGACATGGACAAGAACATTTTTATATCATGGTTGTGATGTATGAATATCATATAAGTACTAAATAGCTTATTTATCATTTAGCTTAAAAATAAGCATTCAAAATTTAATTTTCAATTTTATGGTTCGATCTCTATACCCAACAACCAATTAATCTCACGACGTCGATGAAGTCATAAGGTGGTTAAGGTTAGGTATAAGTCCTATGATCCAACCAAAATCGAAGGGATCTACTCAAGGACAATCTATAGTTAGAAATAGCAGTCCTTAGGTATGATTGGAGAAGAATGAATATAAGGGAAAAATGCCGACTAAGGTTGAGCTAACACTGAAACAATCACAACAAACTGTTAGTGATGACGTCTTGGTACGCATTGAAGGGGTTGAAGAATGAAAAAGAAATGTATGGATAAAGGATGAAAACAAAGCAGCCCTCCACACACTTTAGGCAGAAACCGGGTCAATACATAATCTATCAAAATCACAATAATGATTGTTGGTATTGAAAAAAGCCATCATGGACCCAGTGATGCAATGCACAACCCTTCCCAGCCATTCGAGTTTCTCTCAAAAGAAACTTGTCTCATTTGCCTCGGAGATACACACGTTATCTACTAACATCTCATTCCGATATTGTTGATATTGAATAGGTGGCAGTCTGCTCCAGCCTCCGATTACTAAAACTAAAGCGCACAAATCGAGTCTAGAACCAAGAGAGATCATATTATAAATCTCATTAGGACACAATGTCAAAATACACTTGTTGAACACCAAAAAGTTCACAAGTTGTAACATTTGACCTGGTTCTCTATAACCTTGGCTCTGATACCAATCTGTAACACCCCCAAATTGGGTCACAGCGGAATAATGTGTCCGGGAGCGTTACTTCATATATCAATAGCACAAGATATGAGAACGACCTCTAAAAGAGTCGTTTGAAATACGATACATTGGATTTATTGAAATTGTTTAATACAAAGCACAACGGCTTAAATTATTCAACATTGAAATAACAAGATTTTAGATCATAACAAATATCCCAAGATGTAATGACTCCAAATCTTTTATGCATGACTCCCCAAAAGAGTATCCCCAATGTATCCTTAGCACCTCGTGCCTCATTGACCTGAGAAAACATGCTTTAAAACGTCAACATAAAGTTGGTGAATTCATAGGTTTATGTAAAATGTAATGTAGGACCGCAAGATTTTCCCCGTGATAATGCAACAGATGCAAACATCACAAAATGTAATTACGTTTCCCTAAGCTCATGACACTGAAGCTCGACATGTATGAATTGCAATATAAATTGCCAACATTGCCCGTGATGATGTTCTAACCCGCAACATCCTAAATCCGACATGGTATACGTCCGTTGTCCGGTAAACCGGCACAGTGAGCGCTACTCACCCGAACGGGGATGTCAATCCCAAATAGATCTATTTATAACATTCGCGCTCACACAAAGTAATTGACAGTTCATGATAATGGGCTCAGAGGGTTATCGCTACTTAGGCAAACACGTAATCATGTAAAAATGTACACTTGCGTCCAATCGTAAAACAATGCATGTTTCTCACCCCAAAAGTTGTAAATCATTGATATAGTAAAACATGGGGCTATGAACTCACCTTAGTGAATAAACTGGAGTATATGAATCAAGTGAATGAAAACGTCACGGATATGACCGAATGCAACCTAATTAAATATAGGTCGTATGAGTACTAAGTACTTTGAATAACTAATACCACATATAATTCTATATAGTTACATCACCACCTAAAAGTGTTTGTTTAATTTATAAAATTAAACAATTTAATTTGTACTTGTAAAATAAATGTCCATGTGTTTGTAATTGTATAAATGATATACTTGTCCAACAATTTGTTATTTGCCAAAAATACTTGATGTATTATTTACATAATTTCATTATATAAATAATTTAATTATTTGAGAAAATAATATTTATAAGGTTAAAAACGTTAATGTTCTAGTCAAATATCATATTTGCAATATTATAATCACTGATGAACAGTAACTTTAATAATATTTTTATAAATATATAAAACTACTTTTTATATAATATAATCGTTGTACTTAAAAGAGTCGTACTTATTCGCGTTTTAACCCCGCTTTAAATCATTCTTACATGTATGGATTCGTATTTAAAAAATCTAATCAAATATTACATTTATTATATTCATATTTACTGTTATGATAGTAACAGTAAGTGTAGATTTATAAAAATACTTTTTATAAATTTTAATTGTTGAAATCGTATATTTATTGTATCTTATTCGTTTTATCGTTTTTTCTAGTGATTCTTATGTCCATGATTTATAAATTAAATTTCTATCCATCTAACATGGGTCCATGTCCACTGTAGTTTCTGTAAAAAAATTATATTTTATAAAATTACTTTTTATAAAGTCCACTTTTTGGTTATTATACATAAACATAAAAAAGTCAAACGGATTTAATTATCCATTGGTTTTTTCAAGTTCTTATCTTTTAGAATCCTTACAATATCTACTTTTACAGAAAAATATAAAAGAAATATCTCAGATTCGAAATCATATAGTTTTTTATAAACTTAGTTTTATAAAACACTTTTTATACGCATAAACCTCGTAAATATCATAGCTCTCTGCGTTATTTATCGGATTTTTCAAGTTCTTATATGCTTCGATCCTTATGAGATTACTTATTTTTCTAAAATATAAAATTAAGTGTCCAATTAGTTCGAATGAACAGTGGCATATAAAAGATTAATTAACTCATTTTATACACTTTTAAACTTTATAAAATTATCACAAGTCTCTAATTTATAAATTAACATCCATGGTATATAATTTAATCCTCTAAATTGGGTGTCCAAATAGAGTCCATATTGTCCTTGAAAAATCCATCATATTTATTTAACTTATCTAAACTTTATAAATAAATAAATAATCATAACTTGACAAATAATTATATAATTTATCCATGGCTTGTAAATCCTTGTTTTAAATATATTAACATATTTTAAACATCATCTTAACCCTAAGATAAAAGTAATTCGTGTATGTATGTACATGTTTTTATTTTATAAACTTCATAAAATAAACCTAGGTGATGATTTAACTACACACAATTATATAATACATAAAATGAAAGTATTGAAAAGATTAGGGTCTTAGGTAAACCTTAGATGAATGTAAGATGAATGATGAACAAGATCAAACCCAACCAAGAAAACCCAAATAAAAATTAGGTTTAGAAAACCCTAATTTTCTTAAAAACCCTAATTTGAAACCTTCCTTGTATAAACCCTTTTATAACCTAAACCAAGCTTCCAAGACACCTTATATATGTTTAATAATAACCCTTGTATGCTTGTAACCCTTAAAAATGAAAACTATAAAAGTTTTTGTTGGTAAAAACCCAAGCCGTGGGTTAGAGTGCTTCAAGGAGAGTGTTTGTATTTTGTTTTTGCTTTGAGAAATGATAATGTGTTTACTTCCACTTTATGACCATTATTATAATAGCTAAGCATGTAAAGAATACCATTTCTTTGTGAAACTTACAATTGTTTTGAGATGCTAGTATGGATTTGTGTCCACCGTTATGAGGTTCAAAATGGGAACAAAATGAGTTTTTAACTCATTAAATACATACTAGGCCTAGGAGACATGTTTGGTTGGATCATACATTGTGTAAGAATGAATTGACATGTCTTACATGCTTGTTCTTGTCCCCTCCTTTGCCTTCACTATATCCGGTCACAAGAAAGAAAAAGGGGAGACCAAAGTGATGCTAGTTTATGGTTTTTGATCCAAAGGATAAAGGAAATTGTTGTTTATACAAGTTAGTGGAGGTGTAGGGATTTAATTTCAAGTATATGTGTGAGATATGTACAAATTTTCGTTTAGGGGCTGATTTGGCAAGATTTTATGAGGTTTTTGAGTATTGTGGGTATTAGTGGTATGGGGTAGGTATAGGTGGAGGGTTTATGGTTTGCCATGCATGCAAAAGTGTAGTTTTATCACGTTACGTAAACGTTTTACGTAACCAATAAAAATAAAAAGTGTAAAGTTATAAATTATCATCCTAATAACTTTATAACACTTACTTGACGTAAACATATAGTTGTTTGATGCCCGTTTACGTTGAATGCTAATTTTAGTTTACGCGATTTAGCTTAACGGTAAAAATTAAAAGCGAACATGTAAAAGCTTAAAAATAGATAATAGAATAATTGAAGTCGTAAATGACCTGAAAATGTGAAATGTTACAATCTCCTCCCGTTAGAAGAGCCTTATCCCTAAGGCTCAAGTCGCAACACTTGACGAAGGTACGGGTTTAGTGAAGAGGTGCAGATACTTATTTTGAAATAGGTCTTCACGTTCCCATGTGAACTCGGGACCTCTCCTTGAGCTCCATCAAACCATTACAATTGGGATACGGCTTTGCTTCAACCGTTTGACTTCTCGATCCATGATCTCTATGGGTTCCTCCATAAAACGGAGCTTGTCATTAACATAAAGTCCTTCCAATGGAACGGCTAATGGTTCATCGGAATAACATTTCTTCAATTTGGATACATGAAATGTATTGTGAACCCTGCTCAACTCTTGGGGAAGCTCAAGCTTGTAAGAAACGGATCCAACCTTTTCCAATACCTTAAAAGGTCCAACATATCTAGGGTTTAACTTCCCCCATTTTCCAAAACATACGACCCCTTTCCAAGGTGAAACCTTGAGCATAACTCTATCCCCAACTTGAAACTCCATCGGCTTATGCTTTAAATCGGCGTAACTCTTTTGTCGGTCACGAGCGGCTTGCATTCTTTGCTTGATCTGAATGACCTTCTCAGTTGTCTCTTGGACTATTTCTGGACCGGTGAGTTAAACTTGTCCAACCTCGGCCCAACAAACAGGTGAACGACACTTTTGACCGTAAAGTGCTTCAAACGGTGCAGCCTTGATGCTAGCGTGATAACTATTGTTGTAAGAAAACTCAACTAGTGGCAAGTGTTTAACCCAACCATTCCCAAAGTCGATCACACAAGCACGTAGCATATCCTCGAGAGTTTGGATAGTTCTCTCGCTTTGTCCATCAGTTTGTGGATGGTACGCAGTACTCATATCCAAATTAGTACCCAAAGCCTTCTGAAGTGACCTCCAGAAATTTGAAGCGAATCTAGGGTCACGATCACAAATGATCGAGACAGGTATTCCATGCCTTGTGACTACCTCCTTTAGGTACATCCTTGCCAACTTCTCCATGGGGTCAGTTTCCCTCATTGGTACGAAGATTGCAGACTTCGTAAGTCGGTCAACAATCACCCAAATGGTGTCATAGCCTTGCGATGACTTAGGAAGCTTTGTGATAAAATCCATTGTGATGTTATCCCACTTCCATTGGGGTATCTCGGGTTGTACCAACAAACCCGATGGCCTTTGATGTTCGGCCTTGACCCTGGCACATGTCAAACATTTGCTAACATAGGTGGCGATGTCGGCTTTCATATTGGGCCACCAATATAGCTTCTTCATGTCTTGGTACATCTTGTCGGAACCCGGATGGATGGAGTATTTTGATTTGTGGGACTCGTGCATGATCACAGTCCTCAAGTCACCATAACATGGCAACCAACTCCTGCCGTTTAAGCATAGGGTTCCATCGGCACGAGTGGTTCCATCGGGCGCGGGCTCCAAATTCTCCTTCGGTATATCCTTCCTGATTTTCAAATACCTCCTAATCTTCGTTCTTGAGATTCCACGAACCAAAAGTTCGGCTTTAAGTTTTTTAAAACCTAAGCCCGAACCAAAACTTGTGTTTGGTTTTTTTGTTCTTTGATGTTAGGTTTTCGGTATTTTCATTGGAGGGCCATATTTTTTACAAGTTTCAAATCTCTTTCACAAACCGTGACCGCATGAATTTGGACAACTTTCTAAAATATAAAGATTTGTCAAAGTGGTAAATACGATTATGATGGTATCAGAACCGTCTCATGGATTTTTGTCGACTAAAGCAAAAATATGAAATGGACATTTTTGACAATAATTTTTTGTTGTCAATTTAAATAATTTAAGGAACTTGTGTCCAATCAAAAATTTGGATATTCGAAATTTGCGTTGACGGTTTTATGCTAAAATCATTATTTTAGCTGAAAATTTTCAATTCAGATATCCGAAATTTTGGATAAAAGTTTTATATATCCGAATACCCAAATTTCGAATTAAGTAATATTCACGTCACGTGACTCAAAATTTTGGGACCGGGTTCATAACGTTGTAACAAATTAACAATCAACAACATTACCTATTTTTCACGGTTTTACAACTCAATGTACCATTCTACAATATCATAAGGAATTATTTCCATTAATAGTCGATGAAACTAGTTTCATTACATACATAAACATATATAAAAGTCCAAAGGATATTAAAAGCTAAGGTTAATTACAAACTCCAGAGTATTTGTTATCCATCAAATCTTTAAAAGGCCTGGAACATTTAAAATGTGCATGCCTTTTGTTATGTTTAAAAACTCCCCCAACTTCTATCCTGTAGTATATTGGATATCATAACACAAGCATGGATGATTGGGTTGGCTAATTATCTAGAGAGAGAAAGTGAGGTTTCTAGTGAGAGAAAAACCAAATGAAAGCTTTATGATAAAATGAACCACCAACCCCTTCCCATGGCTGGAAAGGGGTTTATATACAAGTGTTTGTGAGCTTTATGGGCTTGGGTATGGGCTTACAGTTAGGTAAAAGACCCGGCCTAATACCGAAAGCCATACGTTTACTTTCTAACTACGAGCTATGCTATACTAAGCGATACACGGGGGTGACTGAGTCTTTTTCATAATCCTAACAATCTCCCCCTAAGGGAGGTCACCCCATAAAATACAATTTGAATAATAGCATATGAGTTGATCTTTGACTCTAGCTCGTAGACTTTGATTTTTCATTCATTGTACATCTTGTAGTGATCCTTGAACTTTGTTCCTTAGACTTGTGTGATCTTCGAGCTTTCTTTGAGATCATCAGCCACAGTAAATCTCTTAATCATCCTTGTTGTAAAGTGTTGCCTTCATGTGATCGTGTGACCTTCGGACCCGCATGCTCATACTTTTCTTGATCATGATACTACTTCTCAGAGTTGCGGAAGCTGTGTTGTAGGTCATTCAGTTGTCATGATGTCTTTACTTGGAAACATTAAGTGTGAGCATTGGGTGGTGAATTGACTCCACTGGAACGAGGTGTCTCCATCTCCATCTTTGCTTGATCCTGTAATAAAACAGTTAGCAATAAAGCTTGTGGGCGAATATGGCTTTGTCATTCGCCCGAGTCTGGTTGGATTAACCTCCGGATCCGTGAGGACCGACCTGTGATCAGGTAGATTCATCTTAAGAAGAATCTCCTTGACAGGATTTCCAGTATAAGTATCAGATCATCTGATGTGTAACCATCAAACTCTCCATACTTGCCTGTTCTCTGTATCGGAACGTCTCAAAGCAGACAGCACGATAAGAGTGAATCGGTTAGTTACTATCTTACCGATTAAAGAAAAAATTGATTTGAAAATCAATCGACGTGTTACTTGAGAAAGTGTTTTTGTGACACATCGATAGTGTTTTATTGCACAAAATCAAATTTTATCAGAAATACATTTGTTTTGAAAGATATACACAGTCAATGTGCTCGAAAATCATTTGTTGAGCACATCGAGAGGTTTTCCAAAATGATCCGTCAATTCACATCCTGGAACAAGTTTGATTCACAAGGAATCGCACCATCGTTGCTTTCCATTTGTCACAAGTTTAATCCATAGTGGATCTCACATGTCACCTACCAAGAGCTTGTTTGATGTTGGCTCTAGAAGGATTTCCATCTTCATCGTGAGTACTTTCGTATCACTCAGATGTTCTGGCAATACCACGAGGATAATGCGAAGGACTCTTAAAATCTTTACTTGTTGTCACAGTGTGTGAGAAACAAGCACATTATGGATAAGTGTCCTAGCGAGACTTTTGGATGATCTCAAGGCTCTAGACTCAATAGTGCATTTTTGGTTTTTTGTAGTGGGAGGCTGGAGCAGACTGCCACCTTTTCAATATCATCTAACTCGGAGTAAGAGAGACGATAAAATTGTATTGATCTCCGTGAGAAATGAAACAAGAATCCTTTGAGGGATCTTGATTAGCTAGGGAGGGTTATCACTGGGTCCATGATACTTGTCTTCAATGTCAGCAATCAACCTTGTGATTCTGACAGCATATGTATTGACCCGGTTTCTGCCTAATGTTTAAGGAGGGCTGCTTTCTTTTCACCCTTTATCTTAACATTTCTTTTTCATTCTTCAACCCCTTCAGTGCTTACTGAGACTTCATTACTAGAACCTTGTTGGGTTTATTCCAGTACTAGCTCCATCTCAGTCCGCACTATTCCCTTATTCTCATATTACTCCTTTTGTAATCATACCTAAGGACTTCTACACTAACTAGTGGATTGTCCCTGGGTAGATCCCTCCGGCTCTGGCGGGATCATGGGAACATGTACCTAACCATACCATCCTTATAACTCCGATAAAGTAAATACGGGGTCGGTCTTTTGGTACTGTTCTCTTCGCCATCATATACCATTCGCTCCCCCTTAATATGTGCATCGATATTCGAAAAAGTTTAGCACATATGGAGGAGCCTACACTTGAGTTTAAAAGATCACATTTTATATCAGATTTTCATAATTAAATCACATTTTCTCCCCCGAGCAAAAATTTCAAATCCGTTGAGATTTTGGGTCTCAATTGATTTAAGTTTAGGAAAAGTTTGGGAGAAAGAGTGTCCGGTTTATCAAATCCGAATGTGAAGTAGATAGTTACTTAATATACAAGCCTAAGTTACAGTTTTAGTCACTACATAATAATGTACATATTACAACAACGTATAAAATAGACTACCCCTCATTCGGTTCTCTGCAGTAACCGGTAGTCGCCTTCTCGAATCCGTCCACCAACAAAGCTCTCCAGATTCCGGAAGATACGTCGTGTCTTTAGCCGTTTCTGGATAGCGAACATGAACTCCTTGCTTCTGACAACGTCTTTCTTTGTCTCTTCAGTTCGCCTTTCAAATGCCGTAATGAACCTTTGCTCCATGGTCATGTCCCTTTCAGTCCCGAAGCGCGTATTCATACCCAGATGAGCCCTGATCTGAATTCCTTGACACTGATAATCATGTTTCCAGAATACGAGTCACGTGCCCATCAACGGAACTTGTATATTTCGTTAACAGCATGATCATCGTTCAAATGTTGACATGACGAGGAATTAACTGTGAGCTCGAGGAGCGACTCAAATAATGTATTACATTCATGAGCTTGAACTCGTATGCCTGTAGCCTCCCCATTCATCCAAGTATAGTGAGGTGTTAGCTGAGATTTGGGAGCCTTTCAAACAAGTTGGAAGTCTTACCACCCATGTCAGAATCACTAGTTACGGGTCCTAACAAGCTTGACACGCATTATGATAGCAATCTTTGTCTGAACCAGAAAGATGACGAGATGACCTGGCAAAAGGAGCATCGTGTGTTCGTGGAAGTCAGCTCTTCGACAGAATCATTTCACTCAAGTAGTCATACACGTAATCATGAGTAGGCCTTTGATTTCGGACTACACTGAAATCCGCATGTATTCGGTACTTCTTAACATGCTAGGGAGATCATTCTGTCAATGTTAGAACTTCCGTCGATAAACCACCAGTTGACCGATACCATACTTGGCACTTATGTCATAGGTGCAACACATCTTTTTAATCCACATCTGTTTCCCGGCACTAAGCAAGTTCAAGACCGAAAGATCAGGATAACGAGCAGCCTTCATCTTGGAGATTGACAATACATGCATGCTTCCCTTGTTGCCAAATCTTAGATATTCCAGATCTTTGTTGAAGAAGAATTCTGTTTGAATAGTGACATGACTTGGAGGACCACCGAGAGGGCAGTGTGTAAAAACACCCCCAAAAATAACAACAAACTGCAGCGAATACCACATTGGTTACTTCATAATACCAGCGCTATATACAAGAGAACGACCTCTAAATGTGTCGTTTGGGTAAACAATCTCGTTGATTTTAATCAAATCTAATTTTGGATATAACACATGACCATAATTGCATCACAATGAACAGCTTAATGTATATACTCCAATGCACTTTCAAGAAATCCGAGCATTATATTTACCTGCAAACAAGCTTAAAAAGGTCAACATAAAGTTGTGAGTTCATAGATTAGTTTAAATATTAAATTAAATCCACTGTATCAATCACAAGTACCATGTAAAAATCCAAAGATTTTTATAAAGAAAGCACGACACATTTTATGTCACCCAAAAGTACCAATCTTATCCCAAAGATTTTTATAAAGAATGCATGACAAATTTTATGTCACCAAAAGTACCAATCTTATCCCAAAGATTTTTATAAAGAATGCATGACAAATTTTATGTCACCAAAAGTGTATCCCTGGCACCCCGTGCCTATTGATTTCCTGAAAATAATATATATAAGGTAGGACCGCAAGAATTTTTAGTGATAATGCAACACATGCAGATCTCACAAAACTAGATTACAATACGCTAACTCATGACACTGAAGCTCTACAGTCTGTTCGCATAATCATAGCTACCAGACCCTCAATGAATGTTTTAAACACCGAAAACATCCCAAAATTCTCATGCTATAACGTTCGTATTCTCGTGATTAGCAAGTCACCCGAACGGGGAGGTCGTTTCCCGAATAGATCTATTAAATAACATTCGCCGCACTCCCCACTATAATGTAATTCCCAACTACATCTATGCAATTGACAGTTCATGATAGTGGGCTTAATTGGGTTATCGCTACTTAGGCAAACATGTAATCAATACTTGCGTCCAATTTATAAAACAAAGCATGTTGTGTCCATTTATAAAACGATGCATATTTTCATCCCAAAAAAATGTATAACCGTTATCCAAAACGAGTAAAAGTGAGGCTATGGAACTCATACTATCCTTTAAAAACAATCACATTGTTATAAGATAACACAGTAAGTAAAGAGTTTGTAGACAAGCATGTATTCCCCCTCGCGGGTTTATAAACATTCAAAGATTGAAAAGCGAGGTTATGAACTCACATTGATGATGAAGAACGATTGGCAGATGGGCATCTAATATGCACAATACGAACGGAAGACGAAGAGGCTCGATCGAGAAGTTGCAACAATCTTAACTGCTAAGTCCCCCTAGCCTAGGATAATGTATTTGAGTTTCCCGATGGATGATTACATCAACGAGACACGTGATAAAGATTTGAGATATGTTGCAATGGTTTTGGTGCTTTGTTAAATAAATAAAATATAGAATATTCCCAAAGTGTGTAATATAATACCGTTATATATTACATATAAAAAATAACCCTTATATGCTTCATTAACCGTGAGTATATCATAAAGACAATAATCCCAAAGATAGTGAAAAGTCTAAAATACCTTCGCAGGTGTTATAATTAATAAGTGTGGATAATAAACCAATTAGTTTTTGACTTGTTTTCTGAATCAACCGCTTAATAAATAATGGTTCAATGTATAAACGTAGTCCGTACTATTAAGATTTCCAATTTTGTATAAACAATGTCCTGTTAAAGTTCTTTTACAAAACAATTAGTAAGTACCTTTTAGCTGACAATTATAAAATATAAAATAATATTTTATAAATTTATATTTCATTTCCTCGACGCATCGCGTCTAACTAATTGACTCATTGGTAAAAATATAGTTTTTTCCGCTCCGTCGTCAGGTTATCGCATAGTTAAATTTAAATATGTTTTCCCAAATATAACTTAGTCCCACTTTATGCTTCTTAAAATAATAGTAGCTTTAGTAACACCTTACTAATTATAAAAACTATATAACTTCGTCATGATTTTTCCGATTATATAACGTTACCCATATTTATTAATCTAATGTTTTTCCATTTTCCCAATCCACTCGCGTGTTTCAAATATATACATATATATTTAAACGAGATTAAGTAGGAAACAATATAATAAGAATATATTTATTTAACCATTTTTAAACCACCATTATTTATGTCCGGTTTATAATTTATAAACCTCGTTATATGTTTATTAGTCAATTTGTATAAACCAATCTCACTCTTTGTGCGATTTCTGTCCAACCAAAACGCTCACCTTAGTGCGGTCCGTACTAAACAAACGCCCCCAGTGTGCTGCCTCTATACCAAACGACCCTATTAGATTTCCACACAAAACAAACATCCCTTTATGCAATTACGCACCCTTTCGCGGTGACAGCAAGCCAAACGCACCCTAACTGATACAAGCTAAACTAAACACGCCTTATGGCTGTTAATAAAACAAACGCACCCGCTGGTGGTTTGACCCGACACCCCACGCACCCTTGTGGGTCGTGGTGGCTTCAACCCGGACCAAACGCACCCTCGGTGTGAACCTGCCAGAACCAAACGGACCCTAGTCTTGTAATACAACCAACGAACACCCCTTTCTTGTGCTAACCTAAAACCGGACGCACCCTTGGGTGGTGGTTCACGACCAACCGAACGCACCCTACGGCGTTTTTATCAGACCAAACGCACCTTGTCGCTGCCAAAACCCAGAAACAAACACCCTTGTTGGGTTCTTATACCAAAACGCACCCTATGTGGGTGATACAAAACAAGACCGGACGCACCCCTTTCGGTTATTTTATAACCAAACGCAGCCTTGCTGCTGTCATAAAACCCGACGCACCCTTGGTGCGAATATGTAAACCAACCGCACCCTAGGTGCTGTGTGACGGCCACCCGAACCAAACCACCTTTGTGGTGGTTCTCGCCACAGAAACAAACGCCCCCTTTGTGGTGGCGTCATGATGATGATAATGACGTGACGATGAGGGTGACGGTGGTGGTGTTATGGTGGATGTGGGGCTGTGATGATGATGATACCGTGGTGGTGGTGTGGCTGGCGCGTAGAGGAGAGTGATGTAGGGGATCGAGTAGATCGGAGTGGGGGGAGTATATTTGGTCTTGGCCGGAATACCCGCCGGAAAACTTTTCCGGCGGCTGTGGTGGTGGTCGCCGGCGGTGGCCGGACATGGGAGGAGGGAGAGAGAGCATTGTGAGTGTGTGTGTGTGTTATAACATGAAAGAATGAAATAAAAGTTAATAACTTTTATATTTATATTAAAACTTATAATTAAAAGTGACAAGTTTTAATAATTGAGGGTAAAATGTGTAACTTTTTAATATACTTTTTGATAGAAGTGGTTCGGGACTCGTTTGAAAGACTTAACGGATGATTCAACTCTTGAAACTTGCGCCATTGTTCTCCGAATCATTTTTCTGATAAAAATGAGTATTTACTCGATAATGTTTCATAAATATTTTATAACATTTAATAAAATATCTGTTATTCATTTTGTGAACCGGTTTCGTCGTGTCCGAAATAAAATTGGATTTCAACTCGAGTATTCGCGTTATCCGTAACGCTTTTAATTAAAATGATGACTAATTTATTTAATATTTTTATTAAATAAATACTGATAATTAAAAACAAATTTAATTGTTTTTGTGTGTCCGCGTTGTATATTGTTCGAAAAATGTTTGCGGTGCTGTTTTAGCCCTTTTCGGCTCGTTTCCAGGTCTCGGGCAAAACTGAAAAGTTGTCAGGAATTTCGTTTTACATCAAATTGCTTTAGGGTCCGAGCTGTGAAAACGTGATTTAGATGGTTGTTCTTGTAAGTCAAGCCAGACCCAAAAAGTCAAAGGATAAACTAGTCTTCTAAAAATCCGAAAATTCTCAGATGTTACAGATAATTTACTTAACTAGTTGTTGAATTATTTGTTAATAAATTGGTTTATATAGTTTTATAGATTAATTGTTGTTCTTGGCATTTTATTTATGAAATGGAAGTGAAATGGTTGGATCTAAAATTAGTGGACTTTAGTTATACAAAGGATGTTGTAGTGATAACATTAGTGCACTTGAAGTAATTAAATCATGGTAAAAATAAAAAAATAAAACATACACATACATATATGCAAACAGTCGACCCTACTGGTCTTGGCACAGACTTAGAGACGATTTTTAACCCTAATAATGAGATAGTTTATCTCAATACGATTCCATGCATATAAAAAACTCGAAAAACGGATGTAAAAAAACGAAGGAGAATATTGAATTTTTGTAAGTTCCGACAACTATTAAATAATTTGACAGCTTTTATAAATTAACCATTCTTGATCATTTTATAAAACGTATTTTGAGGCTTTCCGGACCGAACCGCTGATAAGTATAAAACTAAAATGTTGCTCGGAATGATGTTTTACTTTAAGGATGCGTGTTTCGAAGCCTGAAAGTATATAGAAATTGAGACAACCTTCATAGAAACTTGACAACTTTTTATATAAAACTTCCTGCACTTTTTATAAAACAGACAATAGTACATGATGATGTGAATAGTAAATTGTGTTTTCGAGTCCGTTTGAACTATTAAAACCTTAAAAAATAATAATGTAACATTTATATAATATCAAGTATCCCCCAGGCGGTGATTTTACTGTACTCATTACTAAACCACCACACTCTTGCAGTCCCGGTAAGAGAGAGAGGGAAAATATTTAAGCGTAGTCGATCAGTGTTGAAAATCATGATCTTGATGGGGTCTAGTATTCCAAGGAAATTGGCTATGTGCCTCAATATGTCCTCCTCTTCCATTCCACCAAAAGTGTTATATTGCAATTCCACAAAGATTTTCTTGTTAAGATCATTAATCGAATCGTGATCGATCTTTGTATCAATGAGATAGGATGTTGCTATGGCTTTCTTCAACATTTCATTTACTATGAGTTCTGTTATAGAATTATTCATAGTGATTCCTTACGTCGTCAAACGGTTTCCTGAAAATAAGCATAAAATGATCAGTAGGATGTGCCCTCTCGGGAGAGAACATAATAAACAAGAAATCAAATACGAAAAATTAATATTGTTACTGTATCAGATGATCAATACGCTGTATTCACTTAACTTGAATACGTCGTATTGTCTGTTGAAGGTTAGTACGCCGTATTGATTATACAGAATACGCAGTATTGTTTGGAAGAACAGATACGTTGTTTAGACTATAGATCAATACGCTATTCTGAGGGGAAAGGTCGATACATCGTATCCAACTGGTGGATACAACGTATCTGTTGATCTGTCAAAACAAAATACTTTTAGAAAAATAATTAAATAATGCAAGAATTTAAACACACAATTAAATCACACAATTAATTTAATTACAAACAGAGTTAAACTATTTAAATTATTTTAAACTAATGGTTAGAAATACTAATAAAATTAAAGGTTAAACTTTTTCACTCCCCGACAGCAGCGCCAAAAACTTGATGTGTGCTCGTTGTGTTGGGTCAATTTTGCTTACCTTGTTTTAAATTTGTATTTAGTGACTTATCCTAAAGCAACACTTTAACGGACAGTGTTACCCCCCCCTGTTGGGTGGATGTTTCGTGGTAAGTCAGGTGTCGAACACTAGAGCAAGAGGGTCGTTAACCTTATAATCTATCAGTATTTTTATGTTAATTACTCTAATTAAGTTATTTATATTACTTGTCATATAACTATGCTATAATACGTTTTCTAACAAGATTGGGGGATTTTCAGCCTGAGAGATGGCACAGGTTTTATGGGTTGAAAATATTCAATTCTAACACAATAACCATTGCCAAGTAAACAATCAGAAGATAAAAGAGCCTTCAGTACAAGCCAAATGATAAATATAATTGTATTAGCATAGTAATACGATTAATTGTTGGTTTGTTTATTTAGTGCAATGATTTCTTTTACTCACGATGCGGCATTCTTCTTAAGACTTAGGGCGGGACATCATCCTAGACCTAGACACGTTGAATCCTGTCCAATTAACGCCTCCGTATAAAGCATCTTTTTAGTTTAACTTCATAATTATCTAGGGTTTTTTAATGCAATGTTGATCTTGTCTAAACCTAGCCCTGGGTTTATGGACTGTTACCCACTTACTTACCGTTTGACGGTATTTTATATACTGGTAGTCCACTATTCAAATCTTTATCAATTAATCAAGAACATACTTGTTGAAACATTACGGGTTACCTGCCGGTCCAACTAAGCTCTTAATTTAAAGACAAAGACAAAACGTTACTTGTGATCCTATTGGTCCAGTAATATAAAACACTATATGGAGAGCTATCCCAGTATCTAGCTCGCTTGTTAAGCGTAACTAGACCCAGTTGAATGATAGGTCGCATATTCATATACGTAGACAAGTATCATGTGATAAACATAATTAAACTTTCAACGATAAATTAAGTAAATCGATTTTTAAAACAAACCAAACATTAAATCTTCATTAAGATGGGTAATACCAAAGGGTATTAGCCCATAATAATTGTAATTATACAAGCGTGATCAATTTAACCAAGGTAAACTAAACGTTTTACCGAACGATACCCAAAAATAAATGATTACAAGAGTAAAGAAATTACACTGTGTCTTCTATGGAATCGTGATCAATGTTTGACCTTTATTGCTCTTCTTCTCTTCAAAAAATCGTCTTTTATGTGTATGGTATGAAGAATATGATTTTGCACACTGAAAACTCGTTTTTGAGTCTTCTATTTATAACTGAAAAATGTTGAATACGCCGTATTGGGTTAGGCCAATACGGCGTATTGGGGTGTATCCCTTGGAGTGCGCGCAAAGTTTATGATTAATACAATATACATTCCCAAAATATAATATCTTCGTATCTCTGAATAGTTATCTTCATGGATACAACGTATGGTAGAAGGTTGATACGCCGTATTGGGAATTATGAATACGCGTTTTCTTGTGAAGACTTGGCGCTGATACGCTGTATCTCTTTTCTTGGATACGATGTATTGGTTAGAAATGAGTAATCTTCAAATGTCTTCGTTTTAGCTCCAAAATAGGCGCCTTTTAGTATGTCTTCATAAATCGCTCCTTAATTACTGCAAATAACACTTTTAAACAATTAAGTACACATTCTTGCAATAATTATACAAAAGTGGTTAGTTTATTCGAGATAAATGATGGTATAAATGTGACGCTATTTGATGTCATCAAATATCCCCCCACTTGAATCCTACTTGCCCTCAAGTAGACTCTAGATTATATTGAAAATGTGTCCTAACCGTAGTCAAGGATTTTTCCGTTTAAGCACTTCTTTCATTTTAATCACCTGTACAAGATCAAGCACCTCACGAAATATGGAAATGAAATCACTTAGATTACTCAACTAATCTAGGGTGTAACATTTAAGTGGTACACTTAATTACTTGGTCGTGATTAACTTTGTATCATAACTTTGGCAAGGATACACATCTTCACCACTAGAGCTAAGGAGAAACAAGTCAAAAAGGTAAATTGGGTTTTTGTATAAGGCTAAGGGTAAATCATTCTAACAATCTTTCACCGATAGTACCACCCCAACAAGACAGCTGAAGCACACATACACGGCCATAACGACGGAATAGACATGTGTGTTCGAACACATCTTCATTCGAGCTTAACCAAAGGTTAGGAGGAAGAATGATATAGGGTAGGGACCTTCTAGTTTTCACGCATACATGGCCGTAACGATGAAATAGACATGCATGACTCACTCCAACCTCATTTGTGTAAAACCTAAGGTTAATTGCTAGGAATGGGAAGTAAATTGTTGTTAAATAAAATTCACAAAACAAATAGATTAAGCTTGAACAGATAAGGTAGTTGCTAGTGACTTTTCTCCGACCGTTCCATGATAAAGACTCGAAATATATACAAACGCCTCGATCATAGAAATGACAAAGACAACATAAGTTGGCGTTCCCATAATGGTCAACTTCCCTTACATCCCAAACTTACATACTTTTACAAAAGTGGTGATATCGGCCACTTAATACAAAACTATACATCGTTGACTTTTATCCACGAGTAATCGATCCTTCCAAGAATTTCTTCGGTTTAAGTTTAACGAACTGACTATAAAACTTCCTTCTCTTTTTTGATGCATTTTTCTATTTTTCCTATTTTTTTCATAACATAATCCTCGGTGCAATTTCACCGTCTTCACAATCATAATTTTTTCGGATAATTTTTCCTTTAACACTTCATCTTCGGACATAATACATAATCGCGAAAGTAGCAAAATACACGAGCTACATATTTTCCCATTGCATTGTGCAATTTCCCGACCATAACAGAGATAGAAAATTTCACTTTGACACAGGAAATACAAAACTTTACACAAAAGCAACTAGCAACTTTGATTAAGTAGGCTTAATCTACAGGGTAGGCTAAGGTGTAAAGGTGTAACGAAAATAGACATATGGTGTGAAAAAGACAGGAATGGCTCAACAGGTTTTTCTAGGGGATCTTACTCTTAAAGTGAGAGTAAGCAAAGGGTTACACGGGATTTAACTAACCAGTGTAGTTAGTTAATTTTACAACATTTAGGCTTTTTGGTGTATTCCTAGAAATTTACCAGTTAAAAATGTTTCTCCATCTAAATCCATAGTACTCATCGAGCGGTTCGGCAATGAACCGTTGGGCTAAAAATGATTAGGTGGGTTTAACAAATTGTTTTGAGGGTTTTGAGGTTGTCTCCACCTAAGGTTTGGGTGACTTTTCCATGACGGATTGTAGGTGTCACCAAGATTGTTTTGCTCGGGATTGAAAGTGTACCACTTGCTTCCCACTTTGTCGATACGCGAGGACGCATAATCAATAAAAGCTTGCTCAGGATTTTCCATGCAGTATTGAGTGTCGTGGGGACCACTGCAAATTTCACATGAAGAAGTGATTTTGTTTACTTGAATAAGTTGTTTAGGAGCAAGATGAGCTTCCATCAAGCGTTGGACTTGATTTTTGAGCTCAATGAGACGACGGTCGGATGTAATCGGGACATCTTGAGGCGAAGAGATCACCTTGATCGGTTCAGCGAAGTCCCTTGGGTCATTCCAACTTTCGTTGTCATGGAGGGCTAGGTCCTCTAATAGTGCCCAGGATTCTTCGGCGTTTCTGTCATGAAGCTTACCATCGGTCGACTGATCGATGGTTCGCCGTGTGACGGGATTATAACTTTATAAAGCATTTCACCATCACATGATAAACTATATTACTATCATTGGAAAATTATTTCACTAACAATTTATAACTACCTTATAATCATTTTACCATCACCTTATAAACTATCTCGTTATTGATTCACAAAATAATAAACTACATTGCTTTCATCATATAAACAATTATTTTGCACTATTTTGACGAAAATGAGCATCGCATCGTTAGCCCTCAAATATACATAGCCTGATCACCTATGTATAATTCAGGAAGGACCATGCCAAAATAGACTCATTTTTAGGTAAGGCCGTAAGGGTTAAAATAATCGAGTTAGCAATGACTGTTTTGCCAAACTTTCAATA
>BQNB010061968.1:2388-36263 GCA_026074375.1 Tanacetum coccineum
TAACTTTTCCTCTTTGGAAAAGTTAGTTGTTCATTTCTAAATTAATTCCTTTTCTTATATTCTCTCATCTCTCTCTCTCTTCTTTATCTCTCTACAAAAACAACTCACTCTCTTTCTCCTTTCTAGTTTGATTCGTGTATGATATATGTTATGAAGTGAATACGGGATCCAACAGCACGCATTCTGGAGCTTAAATAAAGATATTTTGAAGATTACTATTCTGACTACCAATACGCCGTATCCATCAAGGAAGATACGGCGTATCCGTGTCTGCACTCACCAAAGACCACAAAGGAAACAAGCTCAATACGCCGTATCTAGAGAAGACCAATACGTTGTATTGGATATATAGTATGTGAATATTCTAGAAGATATCAAACGTGGTCCTTACTCCAAGAAACTCTAATACGCCGTATCCACTCCCTTGGATATGTCGTATCAAACCGACTTCCAGATCTTATAAATACAAAACTCAAAAATGAGTTTTAAGTGTTCTAAAACATATTCTTGATACCTAAACCATAAAATTCGATTTTCAGAGGAGAAAAAGAGCAGAAGAGGTCTTGCAACGCATTCCAATCCATAAAAGACAACGTGTAATTTCTTATACTTTTGTAATCGTTCAATTTTTGGTATCATTCGTTAACTCGGTTAGTTTACCTTGGCTTAAACAATTACTCTTGTATTAATTATGATGTTTAAAGGATAATACCTTTGGGTATTAGCCATTATAATAAAGATCTGAATGTTTGGTTTTGTTTATATCTCAATTTCTTAATTTATCGTTGTATGCTTGTTTATGTTTATCAATTCATACTTGTTTATGTGCTTTTGTATGCGACCTATCATTCAACTGGATCTAGTGATACGGACCAAGTAATCTAGATGCCGGGATAGCTCTCCATATAGTAATTTATACATCTAGAATCATAGGATCACAAATATTGTCCTTCTAAAATCGTGCTAAGGATACGCTTCTGGCTTAACTAGTTAACGGAAATTGCCTTTGGTTTATTAAACATGTTGACTAGTAGGTGAATCTAGATAATTCAACAAATAATGTTCTGATTCCATTGGATAGTTGGACAAGTGGACTACTAGTGTATAAATTACCATTAAGCAGTAAGTGGGTAAAGTCTCTATGAGCTAGGGTTTAACAAGATCACCATTGCTTTAATCCTTAAGATAGATTATAATCAGGTAATAAGGATGCTTTATGCGGATGCTTTAATTGCTATAGAATTAATGTGTCTAGGTCTTAGGATGAAGTCCCGCCTAAGTCTAAGAATGATATGCCTCTTCAAGATAAGTAATCATTGCACTGAATAAACAAACCAACTTCTAATCGGATTAATGATGGCTAATATAGTTTTCTATCATAAGGCTCGACCGCTCTTTTATCTTTTGTTAATTTGCTTGCGTGGGTTAAAGTGTCTTGAATTGATTGTAGTCACCAACCAAACCCGTGCCAGTCTCTTAGGATGAAAACCTCCTGTACCTGTTAGAATTAGGATTAGAACTAACATAGGATTAGCATAGTTTTGACTTAGATTAGAATTAACTTAGATTAGATAAACCAAAATATAAATAAATTGAGAGATTTAACCTCGCTTCAAGTGTTCGACACCCTACTTACCACGAATCTACCACCGACCGGGTACACTGCCCGTTAAAGTGTTGTTTTTGGTTAAGTCAGCAAAATATAAATTTAAAACTTGAACTATCATAAATAAACACCACACAATGACACATCAAGTTTTTGGCGCCGCTGCCAGGGAGTGAAAATTAATCTTGATTTTTATTTTTTTATTTTGGTTTTTAATATTAGATTAGATCTAACCCTTATGAGTAGTGTTAATTAGATTAGTGTATATTCTTGTATATTTTGTATATTTTGTATATTTTTTATATTTGTTAGTTTAATTGTTTGCTTGTATATTTGTGTGTTTAATTTAATTGTTTCGATAATACACTATTTTGGTAGATAACTCGATACGGCGTATCCACTTCCATTGGATACGGTGTATCCAACTTTCTGTCCAATACAGCGTATTTATTCAATCGATTAATAAGGCGTATTCACTTCTATTGAATATGGCGTATCAATCATCTGGAACAGAATCAAAATCTAAGTTTTTATATTTGATTTATATGCTAAAAAATTTTCTATCCAAAAGAGTCTATCCTACTAATTGTTTATCCCTTGTTACACGTAGTGCATGACAAGGAGTTCTACTAATGAACAATTCACACCTTACAAAGAACCTGAACAAGAATTTTGATCATCTAGGAGACACTTCAAGACACTAAGTCTTGACGAATTGAGATTGCCTGATTTCAATTTACTTTCTAACCAAGAATACTCGAATGAAGAAGTTGCGGAAACATTGGCGGAAACTATAGAGCAGTACATGAGCAAGACCCGAGCTGACTATGGATTGGGGGTTGCTAGGCCCAAAATTGAAGACAAGGATAACTTTGAGATGAAGGGCTAATTTCTCAAGGAACTACGTACTAACACCTTTAGTGGTTCGAATCATGAAGATGCGAACGAACACATTGATAAAGTTCTTGAGATCGTCGATCTATTCCACATTTTGAATATTACTATAGACCAAGTGATGCTGAGAGCATTCCCTATGTCCTTAACCAGAACCGCAAGCTGTTGGCTAAGAGACAAACCAACTAGTTCAATCACAACTTGGGATGGTCTTAAAACAAAATTTCTGAACAAATATTGCCCACCTGCTTGAACTGCAAAGAAAATGAAGGAAATCAACAACTTTTAGCAAGAACCAGATGAAAACCTTAATCATGCATGGGAACGATTTAAAAATATTGCCCACCTGCTCGAACTGTAAAGAAGATAGAGGAAATCAACAACTTTCATCAAGAACCAGATGAAAACCTTTACCTAGCATGGGAAAGATTTAAAGAACTCTTGATGAAGTGTCCTCAACACTATTTAATGGAGATTCAGGAGGTAATCTTGTTCTATAATGGATTGGGAATTCCTACTCGACAAATTCTTGACTCAAGAGGTGCAATACCATTAAAGATTGTTGCTGATGCAAAAGTAGCCATCCAAGAAATGGCTAAATACTCTTAAAAATGGCATAATGGATCATCTAGGTCAAGAAGTACTAAAACTTCTAACGGATTGGCAGCTATACAAGCACAACTCGACAATCTTGGAAGAGAGATCAAGAAAGTGAATGAAAAAGTCTATGCTGCTCAAGTTAGATGCTAACAATGTAAAGGACCCCATACACCAAAGATTGCCCACTAAAAGAAGAATGAAAAACCCTAAAAGAAGCTTACTACACGTAATTTGGTGGACCTTTTCAAGGAGGGGGATATAGAGCAGCAGCTCCAGGATTCTATCAAAGGAACTACGCAAATCCTTCATACCAAGAACAAAGGAAATCTATGGAAGATACCCTAAGCAAATTCATGAGTGAATCAGCAAAGAGACACGAAGAAAACTCCAATTTGATTAAAGAAATCCGAGCTTCAATGGATGCTGCCATTCGAAACCAAGGAGCATCTATTAAAACTTTGGAAATCCAAATCGGGTAAATAAGCAAGGTACTATTGGAAAGAGGATTTGGAAGTCTATCTAGCTCCACTAAAGTGAACCCGAGAGATCAAGTCAAGTCGATTTCAACTACTATTGGTGTTGATTCATACTCGATACGCCGTATTGGATCTTCCCAATACGTCATATCCACTAGAGAGAACCATACACTGATGTACGAGACAAGACAAATGACGATTCCTTTTCCAAGTCATTTGAATGGTTACTACTGTAAAGAAAATAAGGGATCATATAGACCATAATTCTTAGAAGCTTACTCTGAAGCTTCACAATCCATACCCCAAATGGAGAAAGAACCAGGGAGTTTCACTTTACCTTGCTTTATTAGTAAT
Organism: Tanacetum coccineum; assembly: GCA_026074375.1. Lineage (NCBI taxonomy): Eukaryota > Viridiplantae > Streptophyta > Magnoliopsida > Asterales > Asteraceae > Tanacetum > Tanacetum coccineum. The sequence goes on from BQNB010061968.1 coordinate 6,319, forward strand.
GTTTGCTTTGATAATACCCTTGTGGACTTAGGAGCTAGCGTTAGTGTTATGCCTCTCTCGACCTACCTTAACTTAGGATTAGGCGAATTAGCTCACACTAAGTTAACAGATGAATTAGCAGATAGAACTGTGAAATATCCAAAAGGAATAGCTGAAAATGTACTAGTAGGTATTGGTAAATTTACTTTCCCTGTAGACTTTATAATTCTAGATATGCCTGAGGATATCAAAGTGCCCTTGATCCTTGGAAGACCATTTTTGTCTATCGCCCATGCTAAGATTGATGTTTACAAAAGAAAGTTCACTATAAGGGTCAGGGAAGAAAGGATTGTTTTCACAAGTGTTAAACTTGCTAGTAGTTTAATTAAGAGGGTCTACATGCTAAGTTTGAGAGAAAGAATGGAACTTGATTTAGAAGCTAGGCTAATGGGAGAGACTTTGGTGTTAAATAGATCATTAGACCCTTTCTTTGAGAATTACATTGAATTAAATTATCTAAATGAACCATTTGAGCTTAGGAGAAATCAAGGTGATGATTTAATGCCCACCATTGAGGAAGGTGGGGTAATTGAGGAATTTAGAACTATGGATGATGAACTTGATATTGGAATTGATGATTACCCTAGTTATTGCGACTATGATAAAAAGATCCATATAGATTGTGCTCACAACTTAAAGTTTTCATGCATGATAGGATTTGAATTTACACATGTTAACTTTTTCCCATTATTGTATGTCAATGTGATGTCCAAAAAGTTTTATAATTCTATAATGAAAGAGAAGATGGTGTACAAAGGGAATAATGTTATAGGAGCTTTAATGAATGTGCCTATTTTTGTTGGAACCTTTTCTGTTGTGACGAATTTTACAGTTATAGAAAATATGGATGCTTATCGTGATGAAGGAATGGTCGATGTTATTTTTGGGTGAACCATTTTTTAGAGAAGTTAGAATTAAAACAAAATAGTTTGAAGGGATAATTACCATTTACAATGGTGATGATGAAGTAACTTACCAAATGGTGCTATCACAACCGAGGTTTAAACACTATACTAATGAGAAATGCAACAAAATCCCACCATTACTGAAGGTAAGTGAGAAAGATGAGATGAATAGAATCTCGCATGCATACTAAAAGTTAAAGGGGTTCTACAAAGGAGTATTGAACTTAGGACCCGATTACATTCGAGATGCGAAGACGGAAGAATGGCTCACACGCGAGCACATTAGCGTACATGAGATGAAATGATAAGGAAAAGCTAGAGAAAAGTCTAACTTAAAGACTTTGCTGTAAACAAAAGTGCTTCCCGGGAGACAACTCGGAATGTTATTTAATTTTATCAAGTTTGTCTTCCCAGACATCAATACGGCGTATCCGCTCCATACCATACGGCGTATTGATTGTCTAGATGTTATCAGTCTTTACTTTTTATGCACTTTATTATTGTTAGTTCTGTCAATACGGCGTATTCATGCACATGATACGGGGTATTCAACAGACTGACTCGTATTTAGTTTGTTTAGTTTAGTTTAAATTAATCATTGGTACCAAGATAGGAATGCACATGTCTTTCCTATGTTTTATATAGGACCTCGTGAAAGAAATATCGACGAATATTGGTGGAGAATTCACAAATTTAGAGATCTTGAAGTGTTGGAGTCTTGAAACTTCAAGGCGGCTGTTCAACACAATCTTGCTAATAAACTCAACATGGAGAAATCTACTGAGCAAATATCAGGTGAGTTTCTTATTCTAATTCTTTTTTATTCCCGTATTTAATGTTTTATATATACAACGAGGACGTTGTATAATTCAAGTGGGGGGATGGGAATTAGAATGTTTACTTGTCCTATTTTTCACACTAAAATGTTTAAATTATGCCCAAATTTAAAAAAATTTCAAGCATACTTTTTGTGAAATTGCATGTTATATAACCCGCACACAATAACCCTTGTTAGATATTGTGAGGATTTAACCTTATCCGTTTCCAAATGTTTACCCAAATTCCACAAAATATGAGTGTGCCAGTGATGTAGTAGACTTTAGAACTTGGCTTGGTATATCTATTCGAGACCGCAGTGATAAGTACTATGGATTTAGATGGAGTAACTTGTTTAAATTGGTAAATTTTAGGATTACACCCAAATCGCCTTTACATATTGCTTATTAACTAACTACACTAGTTAGTTAACCCCCATATAAACCCTTTATTTACTCTCACGTTAAGAGTAAGATACCCCTAGAACAACCTGTAGAGCCAATCCTTTAGGAACTACACCAATTATTTGTTTCGTTACACTATTACACCTTAGCCTACCCTGTTAGATTAAGTTTATTTTACAGATGCTGGTTGCTTAAAGTGTAAAGTTTGTATTTCCCGAGTTTTGTGTCAATTTTGGTACGGTTGGAAGAAATTTGCACATCGCAAATGCGAATGTATATTATAGTCAAAACTCATGTATTTTTACTACCATCATAATTATTGGTACGTCCGAAGAATGAAGAATTACCAAAGGAATTATCCAGAATTATTATGATCGTGAAGATGGTGAAACTACATCGAGTTTCGTAGTATAGTGTTAGCAAAAAAACAAAAAAACAAAAAAATTAGAAAAAATCGCAAAAAAAGAGAATAAAAGTTTGAAGATAATCGTTTCGCAACTACCGAAAGAATTACATGAAGGATCGATTATTCGTTCATACAAATTGACGATGTAGAGTATTGTATAAAGTGGAAGATATCGCCACTTGCCTTGTAAAGTATGTAAAGTATGGGATGTTTGGGAAGTTGACCGTTACGGGAATGCCAACTTAGGTTGTTGTTTTTTATATATGATCAAGACGTTGTAAATAGTTGTGTCTTTATCATGGTAACGGTCGGGAAAAAGTGTTTAGCAACTTGTATTTTAGACATAATCTATTTGTTTCGTAATTTTTATTTAACCACAATTTAATTCCCTTTCCTAATCATTAACCATGGGTTTTACGCGAATGAGGATGTGATCGAGCGTGCATGTCTATTCCGTCGTTACAGCCATGTATGCATGACTTAGCTGCCTTGTTGGTTTATTACTATTGGTGAAAGTTAGAAGATTCATACCCTATATTACTCTACTATTCCTACTCTTTAGTTTATTCGAGGTGGGAGTGAGCAGTCACATGTGTCTATCCCATCATTACGGGTGTGTATGTGTGGTCTTTATTGCCCTCCTAGAATATTGGTATCGATAAAGATTAGTTAGAGTAATCAACCCTAAGCCTTCCCCTATAAACCTATATTTACCTTTATAAACTTATTACTCCTTAGCTTTAGCGGTGGAGATGTGTATCCTTACCAAGCTTATGAGAGAATACTCGTCACGACCGAGCGATTGAGCGAATTAGTTACATGTTACCACATAGATTAGTTGAGTGATTTGAGTGTTTTCATCTTCCTATTTCGTGAGGTGTTTGGTTGTGTACTTGTAATAGATCAAATAAATGCTTTAACGGAAAATATCCTTAGGGATACATTTTTATAAACTTCTAAAGGCTACTTGAGGACAAGTAGGATTCAAGTGGGAGGATATTTGATGACATAAAATAACGACTATTTTATAGCATCATTTATCCCATGTAATTAACCCATTTTATATAATTATTGCAAAGAATTATTACTTAATCGTTTATATTTGAGAATTGTAAGCAAAATGGCAGCCCGTATATTATTTTCTTTTTCCTTTTCTTTTTTTTGAATTTTTTTCTTTTTTTTCTTTTCACCCTTTTTTCTATTTTTTCCGTACACTTTTTCCCTGCCATCTGCTGAAACTTAACAATACATGACTTGGGGTTTATAAACGCGCCCCTACACTTGAGTTTTTAATACTCAAAGACATAAACTAATCTGATGACCCGAATTGAAAGGATCAAAATAACATGGAGTGTATTAAGCACGTATAGGGGGTATTTCTTCCCCATTTCTTCATAAAATAAAAACTACCATGAATCACAATCGTCCCAAAACTGTATACACTAATAAAAGACTCGACTTAGCAATCACGAACTCAAGAAAATAATTAACGGGTTTTTCAATAATGTACTAAAAACGAGTACATACAAGGAATGCTAAGGCGATTTGGATGTAACAATTTGGTAAGGGTGTAAACAATGTTCTTCATTAATAAACCAGAATCCACTAGAAAATTACAAGAAGCACGAAAAGAATAGGCTCATAGGGGTGTACTAGGGGTATCTTGCACTAAAAATGAGTGCATAGCAAGGGTGTGGGGATTGTTATATGATCGGGGATGACCCTCTTAAACAATATAAAATATAACAAGGTATAATTCGCCAAGTACTAAAGGTATAGTTCACCCAGTTTGAATAAGTGTATACTTCGCCTAAGCCAATTTTTAAGCAAACTCAATCTTCACTTTTGATTATCTAAACCATTCTAAACATGACCCTTAGCAACCATAAACATCATATGAATCAGTTATAACATGAATTTACCACACAAATCTCAATCTTTACTATGTTCGAGCTAAACGAACACATAAAACCAAAGTATATTAAGTTTTGATGTTAAATCTTGTTTTAGCACACATAAACACTCACAAAGGATTATTGAAACTCAAATAAACACAAACCCATGAACTTTTTCAAGTTCTTACCACTTATTCCTAATTTTGACCCAACAAATCACTCAAAACACATTCATATGTTAACTTTATGTAAAACTGTTTCACACACATGTTCTATACCCCTTAGAGATCAAAACCCCCAAATCAATTTAACAAAACAACACTTTTCAAATTTGAAGAACCCTAAATCATAATTTAGGGTTTTCGGTCCAATTAGTGAGATTTTGGTTAATTCCTTTTGCTTAGAGGTTGATAAGGATACAATGAACACTTTTCTAGTTTACCTTATGGATTAAAACGTATGGATTGATGGTGTTCTTGAGAGGGACGATTTCAAAAAGAGGGAAAAGAGTTTGGGTGTGTTTGGTTTGTGATAAGAGAAATGAACAGGTAAGGGGTGTTTGTATTTGAAATCTTTGAGATTTTGACATAAATGTCCCCTTAAGTATATACTCCCTTCTATTTTGTTATAATAACATTCCTAAGGCATATAGAAGTTTCATTTTGGCACAAATAGTCCCTAAATGTTTTATTAAACTAAGCTAAGCCTTAAGATTTGCTGTCAAGTACCTAAAGGCATAAACACATAACATATAGAGCCTAAATGAGTTAATTTAATTAACTCCCCTTTAAATATTAATCCGTTATTGTTTAAAACCTTTTTCCTTTTATCACTTGATAAATTTTGAAGAAGATAATTTGACACATTACCCCCTTAAATAATGACTCGTTTTCTATTTAAAGAGCTGTAGTCGTTATTTGATGGTTCAAATTGTCTTAGAAAATGATTTTTCTAATTGAAACTAAAAGATGATTATATTTTATTTTAAAGTCAACACCATAAAAATAAGACTTCTCTTATTTTGACAAATAAATGCACTGCCATGTACATTTATTATATATATGAAGCACGGATTGTGTTGCAAAGTAAACATAAGCCTTTGTATGAATATAAAGTAATTCATACCCGAGAACAATCAATTTCCCGTTGTGAGGTCAAGTTTTCTTTTTGCCGAAATACTTGCCTTTAAGATGATGTCCGGGTTGCTATAAAAAATAATAGCAAGCCATGTGACATGTTTTAAAACATTTTGAACTTCTTCTCGAACTTCATATACAACCTCGTGTCATTATTGAATGACATTTCTAAGACCGTAAATGTTATCAATTTTCAGAAGACATGTCATGAAAAAAACTATTTTTTTTATATTTTTCTAATTTTTTAATTTTCTATTTTCTATTTTCAGAAGACATGTCAGAAGGTCTACATAAAGGCTATGACAGGTTTCAGAGTCTTCTGATTCAACTAGAGATTCATGGTGTAGGTGTCTCCACTGAGGATGCAAATCAGAAATTCCTTAGGTCTCTACCTTCTGCCTGGTCTCAAGTTTCCTTAATTATGAGGACCAAGCCAGGAGTAGACAGTCTCAACTTTGATGAACTATATAATAATCTTAGAGTCTTTAAGAATGATGTTAAAGGCTCTACTGCATCATCCTCTAGCACGCAGAATGTGGCATTTGTCTCTGAGAACACTAGCAGTACTAATGATGTTAGTACCGCTTATGATGTGTCAAATCCTTCTGGTCATAACTCATAATATGAATAAACTTCATCATACTCCTTACTTGCAAATCAATCCAGTTGACCTCAATTGGATCATGAGGATTTGGAACAGCTTGATGAGTTTAATTTAGAAGAAATGGACTTGAAATGGCAGGTGGCCATGATTTTAATGAGAATGAAAAAGTTATACAAAAAACAAGAAGAAAGCTATAATTATGATGCCAAGGAACCGGTTGGTTTTGATAAAACCAAAGTCGAATGTTATAATTGTCACAAGACAGGGCATTTTGCTAGAGTGCAGAACAAATGGAAATCAAGATAGTAGGAGGAGAGATGCTTGGAACTCTGGAAATAAGGATGGGAGAAGATCTGGTAAGCAGGAGGACTCTAAAGATTTGGTGACTATTGATGGAGAAGGTGTTGATTGGACCAGTCACTCAAAAGAAGAAGAAGATTATGCTTTGATGGCTTGCAATAGTTCAGGCTTAGACACAGAGGTAAACTTTGTACGACAACTTGTTCAAAAGAATGTACAGAGTCATAGCTAAACTATAAAAAAATGTATAGATGCTCAAGGTGAATACAACTTAGAGAGCCAGTAATAGAAACAGGCATATACTCAAGCTTTAAAGAAAGTTGAAGCATAATTAGTTGCTCATCAACAAAGTCAACTTTGGTATGAGGAAAAGATAATGTTTATGAAAATAGACTTAGATGATAAAACTGATGTCCTTACATACCATAAGAAACTATTAGCAGAAGCTGAAAAAGAAAAAGAAGATTTAAAAGCTAAAGTAGAAAAATGGCACAACTCTTCTAAAAATCTTAGTAAACTGCTAAATACACAAATGAGTGCTAATGATAAATTTGGGCTTGGTTATGGGGATTACAGATATGATGGCATCTTGAGTTATGAAAATGAAGTTTTACAAAGTGTATTTATGAATAAGGAAAGTGATTTAGAAAATCTGCCTTTGTATGATAGGTTTGTTATAGCAAAAGGAATGCATGTTGTACCCCCACCTATGACAGGGAATTACATGCCATCTGGACCTGATATTGAAATAGATTACTCACAATTTACATATGGTCCAAAACAGTCTCAACCTAGTGAATCTGAAACCCAAACCAGTGACTTTGATACCTGTGAATCTAACATTAGTGTAGAAACATCTGAATTTGTGACTGAAACAGTTGTTAATGAACCTAAAGTAGTAAGTCAACCTAAGGTTTGGTCTGATGCTCCTATCATTGAGGAGTATGAATCAGATAGTGAAGATGAGCATGTGTCTCTACCAACAGAAGAACAGGAAACACCTAGTTTTGCTAATAAGCAAGTAAAAACTCCTAGGGAAACTGTTAAGAATCAATTCACACATAGTAAAAATCCTAAAGTTGACAAGAAAGGGTTGGGATATGGGTTTGTTACAAAAGCATGTTTTGTATGTGGAAGTCTTAGTCATCTTATCAGAGATTGTGATTTCCATGAAAAGAGGATGGCTAAACAAGCTGAGTTAAATAATAGGATGAGAAAGAAGTCTAGTCAAAGGAAGATTAGGACAATTTGGAACAATGTGCAAAGAGTGAATCATAAAAACCAATTTGTTCCTACAACAGTACTAACTAGAACTGGCAAAATTCCAGTTGATACTGCTAGAGCTAGCGGTACTAATAATGTTAGTACTGCTAGGCATTACCTTAATAGACAGGCAGTACCAACTAATGCTGCTATGAAAGTTAATACTGTTAAGCCTATTGTGGATAATGCCAGACCAAAGGGTGATTTTCGTAAATCTGTTTCACCTTTTAGAAAGTCATTGAATAAAACAAAAGCACTTAGAACAAATTTTTCATATCAAAAAGTTCATACTTCGTGTAAATGCAGTTAGTGCTGTTGGGGGAAAAAGGGAAACTGCTGTTAAGCCCTCAACATGTTGTAATTGGAGACCAAAAAGATATTACTGGCACAAAATCTCCAAATACAATGGTGGATCAAGATCTAGAGATTGTGCTACTTTCAAAGATCCACTAGGCAGACTCAAGCCCAAAAAGGCTTGGGTCCCTAAGAGAATCTAATCTCTTTTATTTGATGTGCAGGATTATCCACACAGAACTTTATAGAAAAAAGGAATTGTTGATAGTGGATGTTCTAGGCACATGACTGGAAACAAGGCCTACCTTGCTGAATATCAAGACTTTAATGGTGGCCGGGTTGCTTTTGGAGGAAGTAAAGGTTACATAACTGGTAAAGGGAAAATTAAAACAGGAAAGTTAGATTTTGAGGATGTGTGCTTTGTGAAAGAACTACAGCATTTCAATCTCTTTTCTGTGTCATAGATGTGTGACAAGAAGAACAAGGTTTTATTCACTGACAAATAAATACAGAATGTCTTGTTTTTGTCTCCTGAATTAAGTTACCTTTATGAAAATCAAGTATTGCTTTAGAATCCCCAGACCAAAACAATATGTACAGTTTCAATTAAGAACATTGTTCCTTCTAGAGGTTTAGCTTGTTTGATTGCAAAGGCCAACAATTGATGAATCTAACAAATGGCATAGGAGGTTGGGTCATGTCAATTTTAAAAACCTAAAAAAACTTGTGAAGGGAAACCTTGTAAGAGGTTTACCTTCAAAGATTTTTTAAAATGACCACACTTGTGTTGCTTGTTAGAAAGGAAAGCAACACAAGGCCTCCTGTAAGGCCAAACCGGTGAGCTCTATTAGTCAGCCCTTACAACTTCTGCATATGGATTTGTTTGGACCTACAACTATAAGGAGTTTAAACCATAAGACTTATTGCCTGGTTATCACTGATGATTTTAGCAGGTTTAGTTGGGTGTTCTTCTTAAGAACTAAGGATGAAACTAGTAGAATCCTTAAGGACTTTATAAGACAAATTGAGAACCAATTAAATCAAAAAGTTAAAACTATTAAATGTGATAATGGTACAGAATTTAAGAACAGGGATTTTATTGAATTATGTGGGTCAAAAGGGATCAAGAGGGAATACAGTAATGCCAGAACTCCACAACAAAATGGAGTTGCTAAAAGAAAGAACAAGACCCTTATTGAGGCTGCTAGAACTATGCTAGAAGATTCATTTTTACCTAACACTTTTTGAGGCTAAGCAAGTTAGTACGCTTGTTAGTGTCCCTTAAAGGGTATTATGTGACCAAGCCACAAATAAGAACACCTAATGAACATATAACGAGGAAAATACCAATCAAAAAGCTATATCACGACCTTTTGGTACCATGTGACCATCTTGGAATACCATTGACCCACCTGGGTCAAGTTGATGGGAAATCGATGAAGGGTTTTAGTTTGGTATTCTCTAGCACAGCAAGGCTTTAGTATACATTTACAAAAACCAAGAAGTTGAAGAAAACCTGGCACAAACCTTTTAAGAATAAACCACAATGCCAGAAACGGACCAACTTGTTTGTTTGATCTTAGATTAGTAGACTGTATTTTGAATGAATTATCAACCCTTGAGATCAAAGAATCAAGCAAGATAACAAGCATGTCCACAAGAAGCTAATCAAAATGCAGGTACAGAAGAAATATTAATGCAAGTGATTTCGCCAAATAGAAGCAGAATCTGCTCAGGACTACTATTGTACGCAATATGGTCTTTTCTATACATCAACAGTCAAGAGCTCAAAAGTAGGTGAAGAACCTACCAAGCATCCTGATTTCCAGCAAGTAGATAAGGAGGATCAAATCTTTTTGGATGAGCTTAAAAGAATTAAAAGGCAAGAACAGGATGCTAATGATGCAGCTGAAGCTCTCAGGAAGGAGTTTGCCCAAGAAACTGAGGATTTGCTTCTACAAGCAAGAGCTGCTAAAGCTAGCAGTACTAACAAGTTAATACTGCAAACACAACCATTAGTACTTGATAGCCAGTCCTTATGAGGACGATAACCTTCAATGATCCAACTAATACTGACCAAGATGGATTCAGAAATACCTGCACTGAGAAATTTATGACAATCCTACTGATGGTAATTTTTACTAATTCACTTAATGATAGATGAGGGTGTGAGTGACCTGACATCACCAATTAGAACTCTGTCTGTGAATGTCAGTCCTATTCCCACATCAAGGATTAACTCTATTCATCCTTCAACTCTAATTCTTAGAGATCCACAATCAGCAGTTCAAACAAGAAGCAAAGTGACCAAAAGTTCTGGAGCCCATGCTTTGTAATTATATATTCAAAAAGCAAAGGAGAAATAATTATAAGTGACTTCACATTGTTTAATTTTCTTGTTTCTTGTCTTAAAAATGAACCCAGAAGATCTCTATAGCACTTGAAGATAAAAGTTAGGTTGATGCAATGCAGGAAGAACTGCTGCAATTCAAGATTCAGAAAGTTTGGATTCTTGTAGTATATCCTTGATGTGGAAAAAGACAATTGAACAAAATAGTTTACAGAAATAATGAAGGATAAGAGATTGTTTTGTTCTAAAAAATGCAAGCTTAGTTAGCTCAGGGACATAAGCAAGAGGAAGGGATAAATTATGATGAGGTTTTTGCTCCTGTAGCCAAGATTGAAGCAATTAGGATCTTTTTAGCCTTTGACTCTTACATGGGATTCATGGTCTATCAGATGGATGTGAAAAGTGCTTCCTGTATGGAAAAATTGATGAGAGGTCGATGTTGTCCTCAACTCCAGGTTTTATAGATCCTAAGTATCCTAAGAAGTCTACACAGTAGTGAACGCTCTCTAGTGATTACAAAACCAATCTCCCCAAAAAAGCCAGGTATGCTACTTATATCTACTTTGTTTGTTTGAAGTAATGGACTACAGAAAGGAACTAGTAGACATACTCTTTCTTAAGAAGGGACAAACAAAAGATATATTATACACGTCTTATGTGGATGATATCATTTTTGGTTCTACAAAGAAATCTTGGTGTGATGAATTTGAGGCATTAGTGAAGAGTAGATTTCAGATGAGTTCTATTAGAGAGCTCACCTTCTCTCTTAGATTACAAGTCAAACAGAAAGAAGATGGTATTTTTATAAGTCAGGATAAGTATGTTGCAGAAATCCTAAAGAAGTTTGATTTTGCCAGTGTAAAGACTGCTAGCACACCAATTGAGACCCAGAAGCCTTTAGTCAAGGATGAGGAAGCTAGTGATGTGGATGTTACAACCTTTATAGAATCCATGATTGGCTCTTTAATGTACTTACTAAAGCTTCTAGGCGATATTTAATGTTTTGTAGTATGTGCTTGTTCTAGGTTTTAGGTCACTCCAAAGACCTCCCATCTAAATGCTGTAAAGAGAATCTTTAGGTATCTAAAAGGCAAACCTAAACTAGGCCTTTGGTATCCTAGGCTGTCCTCATTTGACCTGCAAGCCTACTTAGATAGTGACTATGCTGGAGAAAATCTTGACAGGAAATCCACAACAGGAGGTATCCTTTTCTTGCAGGAGACTTTATTCCTTGGCACTGTCAAAACCAGCAAACCATTGTGGCAACTTCAACTACAAATTAGAATATGTTTGCTGCTAAGCAATTGCTGTGAGGCAAGTTTGTGGATTCAAAATCAAATGTTAGACTATGGGTTCAATTTCATGAACACAAAAATCTACATTGATAATGAAAGTACTATTTGCATTGTATAGAATCCAGTCTTTCACTCTAAAACAAAGCATATTGCAATTAGGCACCACTTCAAAAGGAGAAAGGAGTTGAACTGAAGGATGTAGAGAATATTGAAAGACCAAGGCTTACTTCAACAAGATCTCTCTTAACTTTAAAGTCTCTTCTAAAGATTGATCCTAAAGACAAGGGCAAGAAAAAGATTAAAGAGGATGAATCTGACACTGAATCAGAAGACATTAATGAAACTAAAAAGAAGTTTAAGATGCTTGCTCATGATGAGGAGATTGCAAGAAAGATGCAAGAGGATTGGGAAACAGAAGAAGAAAGGAAAAGATTAGCTGAAGAAGAAGCTACAAATGCTGCTCTTATACAAGACTTTGATAACATCAAAGTAAGAATGGAAGCTGATAGACTTCTAGCATAAAGGCTTTAAGAAGAAAAGAGAGAGCAGTTTACTGTAGAAGAAAGAGCAAAATTCCTTCATGATACAATTGCATCTCAAAGAAGGTTTCTTTGGAGGGCAAGAACAAAGAGCATTGCAATAAGGAATCTGACCCTCCTACAAGAACTCCAGCTAGAATAATGATTGGATGACTTACTTGAAACATGTTGGAAACAAGAAACACTCAGACCTGAAAAACAAAACTTTTGAAGAAATATAAGATTTATATGAGAAAGTAAAAAGGTTTGATGAAAGTTTCACTACTGTTGGTTACTATAGAAACTCCAAAGAAAGAAGACACAGTAAAGGTACCTGCTAAGGTAGATGTGACAGAGCAGGGTATGAAGAAGAGAAAAGGTGGTCATATGAATATGCTTGCTAGGAAAAGGTTACTAAAGAAACTCCAAAGAAAGAATTAAATGCTGAATTAGAAGAAGAAGAGAAGCTTGCAAAATAAAGAGAAGAAGATGTAAACATTGCTGAATGGGATAATGTTCAAGCTATGATAGATGCAGATTATGAGCTAGCTGCAAGATTACAGGCACAAGAGCAAGAAGAGTTGACTGTTGAAGAAAAGTCAAAGCTGTTTTGTAGAACTCATGGATAAAAGAAAGAAACATTTTGCAAGACATAGAGCAGAAGAGCAGAGAATAAAACCACCAAACAAAGCTCAAAAGAGAAATCAAATGTGTACCTATCTAAAGAACATGATGAAGTTCAGAAGACTTTTAACAAGACCATGGGTTAGATAGACTCATTTGTATCTATGGATTCTGAAGAGCAGAAGAAAGCAGTTCTAAAAGAGCAGGCACGGAGCTAGAACAAGAAAGAATTAAGAAGAAAAAGATAGATGATGATCAGGAAGAAGCTGAGATGAAAAAGCATATGGAGATTATTGTTGCTGAACAAGAAATAGTAGTTGACTGTAACCAATAGAAACTAAGCCCCTAGTATTGTTGGACTTGAAAATCCATTAAAGAGTAAAAGAATAGGATACTTTCAAATCATAAGAGCTAATGGAAGTGCAAGGAGTTACTCATCAATGATTAAGATTCTTCGGAACATTGACAGAGAAGACCTGGAAACACTCTAGAAGTTGGTTAAAGCTAAACATGGGAATACAAGGCCAGGAGGAGGCAATATGAAAGAGTCGTTATAGGGTGATTTGAAAGTGATGTTTGAACCTGATATAGAAAGTGAAGTATAGAGAAATCTACAAGGATACAATGTGACAGTTTGGAAGCTATTTTCTTCAAGTGGAATATATTTTATGAGATTTTAGAATCTGCATATCTTTATGCTGGAATAACAAGAAGCCATCTCACACTGCAACAATCATAAAATGCTCAACAAGAAGCTTCAAACCGACCATTGGAATGAGATGTGCTATCAACTTCTTAAGCTCATGACTAAACTGGTCAAGAATCCTGGAAGTGTTTGAATGCATCCTCCTGGTGATGGTGAAGACTTTTAATGATGACACTTCAGATTCAAAAGAAGAATATCAAGTTTAAGGAAGGATTGTTGGGATTAAAAGCTTCTTGATGCTGATTGGAAGTAACTGCTACTAAGGTTAGAGTTACTACTACTAGTATATATTACTACTACTAATGGAAGTTAAGACTGCTCAGAGACTTAGAAGAAATACTACTAACGTTAATATTGCTAGTATAAAAGTTACTACTGTTAGTGTAACTTAGTACTACTAGTATGTTAGTACTGCTTAAGTAAAGTTACAACTGTTAGCATAAAGTTGGTACTGCTAGTGTAACTTAGTACTGCTGATGAAGAATGAAGAAAATATTCTAAGTAGTTACTACTGCTTGTACACAGTTCGTGTTGCTGGAATAAAAGTTAATGTTGCTGGTTACAACTACTGAAAGATTTAACTGCTAGTAGAGTTTCTACTATTGTAAGGATAAAGACAAGAGAAAGGATTAAGATGAAGATTGTTTATCAAGATTACTTATGGGATAAGTATGAGATATTTTTAAAGATGTGTATATCTTATTAAGTTAGAAGATTTGTAGTTATCTATTATGAATTATAGAAATTTGTAGTTATCCTTGTAAGGACTCCTTGGTGGTATAAAAGGAAATCCTAGTTGATGTTATATTGATCTACACTTCATCCACGTTTTTGATATATACTTCACGTTGTAAACCCTGGTACTACACAGAGTACTCGTATTATTGATAATAATAATATTGGAGCTTTTTAGTAATATCATTGTTCATACAGTTTACTGTTTCATTTATATTCTTATAAGTATTAAAGAGTAGATTCCGCATACTCTTTAGTATTCACAAGTTTCTTCCTACCATAGTTGTTTTGGAATTTATCCAAATTGTAACTAACCTTTACAAGCTAAGGAATCGATCTTAAGTTGGGATCAACAAGTGGTATCAGAGCTTGTGTTCTAAAACATTGATCTAGAAGAAACTAACAAGAAGAACCCTTTACTCACTTAGAAGAGATGGATCTAGAAACTGCTATCCAACCCACCTACATTGAAAATTCCCCCCATTTTTATCACAAACAGGGTGAATATGATATGTGGAGGCTAAGGATTGAGGAATACTTTCAAGTATAAGACTATGCTTTATGGGATGTCATAAAGAATGGAAACTCATTCAAACTAGCAGCTCAAACAACAACAAATGCTGATGGTTCCTCAACTACACTAGTACCAGGTCTTGTAACTACTGAAGAAAATGCTCAAAAGAAGAATTATGTGAAGGCAAGAAGTATATTACTGATGGCACTTCCAAATGAACATTTAATGACATTTAATCAGTACAAGGATGCTAAGACTTTGTTTGCTGCTATACAAACAAGATTTGGTGGTAATGAAGCCACAAAGAAGTCTTAGAAGACTCTTTTCAAACAAATGTATGAGAACTTTAGTGCTCCAGGCACAGAGTCCCCTCTGATTCTAATTTAAGCTAAGGCTTAGAAGATTGAAGTCAGTGGCTATCTTGGGTGAAAATATATCACAAGAAGTCTCAACTTTGAAATTTTTGAGAAGTCTGCCTTCTGAGTGGAATAATCATATTGTGGTCTGGAGAAATAAACCTGATCTAGACACAATGAGCTTTGATGATCTCTACAACTATTTCAAGATTGTTGAATAAGAGGTTAAAGGAACTGCAAGCTCAAACTCAAGTTCTAAGAACATGGCTTTTATGTCATCTTCTAGCAGTACTAATGAAGTTAATACTGCTTATGGAGTTAGTACTGCTAACTCTCAAGTTAGCCCAGCTAGCACTCAAGTTAGCCACTTCTAGCTATACTCAAGTTTAGTACTGCTAACTTAAGTGAGCCACTGATTATGCAATTGTTGCCATGCAACTAAACGGTCTCAACGTTTATATGAGGACCCTTGAAACAAATCCATGAAAGATGACTTAGAGAGATGGATTTGAAGTGGCATTTAGCATAGCTGGACATGAGACGAAGAAGGTTTTTCCAAAAATCTGGTAGAAAGATCACTATCAATAGGAGTGACACAGCTGGATACGACAAGTCCAAGGTATAGTGTTTCAACTGTCATAAGATGTGACGCTTTGCTAGGGAGTGTAGAGGATCTAGGAACCAAGATAGCATGAATAGGAATCAAGATAGCTCTAGAAGGACTATAAATGTGGAAGAAACTTCTTCCAAAGCCATGTGGCTATTGATGAGCTGTTTACTGGGAGCTATAAATGGCACATGATGAAGCCCAACAAACATCGGCTCTTATGGTTTTTCAACTCATAGATAAATAATTGACAAAACTTATTCAAACACTTGTCTAAAAAGCTTTAAAACTCTTAAAACTCAACTTGATGATTTAAGAATAGAGTTTAACAAATCTGAGTTCAATTTAGCTACTTATAAAAGAGGGTTTGCATCTGTAGAAGAACTAGTTCTTTTAACATAAAGAAAGAAGTTATTGTTTTGTTAGCACTTGCATGTTCTAAAAAGAGATATCTCATATAAGACTCAGCGGAATTAGTAAGCTTAAAAGTGTAGTTATGAAATTCTTAAGCAAGAAAAACAAAGCAATCAACTTAAAATTGAAAATTTTGATAATGCTTCTAAGAGTCTAGACAAATTAATAGGGAGTCAGATACATGATAAAAGTAGAAAGGGTGTGGGGTTTGTAAGCTATAATGTTGTTCCACCTCCCCATACAGGGCTATTTTCACCCCCCAAGGTTTGATTTGTCCAACTCTGGTCTAGAGGAGTTTCAACAACCTGAGTTTGAAGGCTATGGACCTAAGAATAGTAAGAGTGTTAGTGAAAAAATTTCTAAAGACGTTAGGGAATCTCCTGATACCTCATTGGTTGAGAAGTTGGTGTCAGATGAAATATTAAAGAAGAAAACTGGTTCTCCTACTGTTACTAAGATAGAACTTGTTAGACTTAAATAATAAGAAAAACCAGTTAGGAAACCAGTTAAGTATGCTAAAATGTACAGGTCACAAAATCCTAAGGGAAATCAAAGAAACTGGAATAATCAAAAGTCCCAGCAGCTAGGAAGTGACTTTATGATGTACAATAAAGCTTGTTTTGTCTGTGGAAGTTTTGACCATGTGTATGCGCACTGCAATTACCATCAAAGGGAAAGGGTGGTATTTGGGAATAATTATACAAGGGTGAATTATAATTATTATGCTAAAAAGACGAAGTGCTTACAGGAACATGGTTCCAAGAGCAGTTTTAATGAAAACGACCTAGAACACTTAATATTGTTAGGCCTTTATACTGCACAATCCCAAAACAATAGTTTTTATAGTGCAAGACCAATTCCACATTTTTATCTAACATCACACAATTAACTATAACAAGGCCCTATCAATAAGAACAGTAGTAACTAACCAAAAGATTCTAGCCAAAAAGTTAATACTGCTAGGCTAAATTTAGCAGTAGTTAATGCTGTGAGGGCAAATCAGGTTAATGCTATTAAGGCCTCAGCATGTTAGGTTTGGAGACCTATCAAACTTAATAGTGCATTAATTACTTTGAAGAGACATAATTATGTTAATGCACGAGGCAGATCCAAATCAGTAATGGCTTGGGTCCCCAAAGAAAACTAATTTCCTTATTTTTATGTACAGGGTCATCTACAAAAAGAAGATCAAGGCTAGTAAAAAGTGGAAAATGCTAGGGCACCATGACAAGAAACATGTCCTATCTTTTAGACTTCAATGAATTTGATAGAAGGTATGTTACCTTTGAGGGAGGAGCCAAAGGAGGGAGAATTACTGGTAAAGGAACTCTTAAAAGCAAGCTTGATTTTAAGGATGTGTACTTTATCAAGGAGTTACAGTTTAACCTTTTTAGTGTTTCACAGATTTTGTGACAAAGAACAGTGTTCTTTTTACTAACACTGGATGTTTTGTTCTGTCTCTTGACTTTAAGTTAGCTGATGAAAGTTAGGTTTTACTTAAAGTTCCTAAAAAGAATAACATGTACAGTATTGATATGAAGAATATTGCTCCTAAAGAGTGTTTAACTTGTCTGTTGTCAAAGGCCACACTGGATGAATCAATTCACTGAATCGACGCTAGTCATGTAAATTTTAAAACTATTAATAAACTTGTTAAGGAAAATCTTGTGAGAGGTTTACCTTTAAAACGTTTTGAAAATAACCAAACTTGTGTTGCTTGTCTTAAGGGAAAGCAACACAAAGCCTCTTGTAAGTCCAAGACTCAGAACTCTATTACTCAGCCTTTATTCATGTTGCATATGGACTTGTTTGGTCCAACTTTTATAAGCAGCTTAATGAATAAGAAATATTATCTAGTTGTCATTGATGATTATAGCAGATTTACTTGGGTTTTCTTTTTAGCATCTAAGGATGAGACTAGTGGCATTCTTAAGAGCTTTATAACTGAGATAAAAAATCTAGTTGCTAAGAAAGTAACTATAGTCATATGTAACAATGGAACAGAGTTCAAAAATAGAGTCATGAGTGAGTTTTGTGAACAGAAAGGCATTAAGAGGGAATTTAATATAGCTAGAACTCCTCAGCAAAATAGTGTTACTGAGAGGAGAAATGGGACACTAATTGAGGTTGCTAGAACTATGTTACCTGACTCTAAGTTACCTACTATATTTTGGGCTGAAGCAGTTAATATTGCTTGCTATGTGCAGAATAAGGTATTAGTAGTTAAGCTCATAAAAAACAAGAGAGACTACTTATCTGAATTGTTTTAAGAGGAAAACCTTACTCTAGAGCTTCATGAGACCACTTGGGTGTCATGTTACCATTCTTAATACCTTAGACTATTTAGGAAAGTTTGATGGAAAGTCAGATGAAGGATTCTTTATTGGATACTCAATGAATAGTAAGGCTTTTAGGGTATAGTACACTAGAACAAGGAAAGTAGAAGAAAACTTGCATATTTGGTTCTTGGAGGATAAGCCTATTATTGCAGGTGAAGGACCAAAGTGGCTATTTGATATTGATGTTCTAACAGAATCAATAAATTATGTGCCAGTTGTTGCAGAACAAACTCTAATGAATTTGTAGGTAAAAGAAAGTATTGGTGGTAGGACAACTAGCGCAAGAGACAGGATATAGCCATAGACCTAATACTTTGATGCCAATATAGAAAGATGGTTCATTGTTTGATTCTTCTTTAAAGAATACTAGTAATGATGAACCACAACCTTCTAGTGATGCTGGAAAGAAGGATGATGAAGGTGTTAATAAAGAAAGTGGAATGATGTCCCAGAGACATGAAAAATAGTACTACACGATGTTAATACTGCTGCCAAGTAAATAATATGCCTATACAAATGTTAATACAGGTATCTAAAAATAAATTATTGTTAGTCCAACAGTACTACTGCTCTACTTGAAGCCACACATGTTTGATTTCTTTGGTTGATGAATACAGAAATAGAATATAGAAGCAACATTACTACCACATATTCTAAGTTCTTTCTACTTCAAATACAAGATATCCATAAAGATCATTCAACTTGATCATAGTGATTGGTGATTGTGGCAGTCTGGTGTACGGACAAGGAGAATGACAAAGACTACAAATGAGCAAGGGTTTATTAGTGTTGTTTATGAAGGGAAAACTCATGAAGACCTTCATACTTGTCTGTTTGCTTGTTTCCTATCCCAAGAAGAGCTCAAAAAGGTAATCAAAGCATTAAAGAGATCTCTAAGCCTGGATAGCACTATGGCAAGAAGGAGCTTTTTGCAGTTATCAAGTAAACAACAGGTATGGAAGACCTTGGTGTATTTATACCACATAATCCAGACAAAAGAGCCATTGTTACTAAATGGGTATACAGGAACAAGAAAGATGAAAGAGGTATTGTGATTAGAAATAAGGCAAGGCTGGTTGCACAGGGTTACACTCAAGAAGAGGAAATAAATTATGAGGAGTTTTTTGCTCTAGTTGCTAGGATTGAAGCAATTAGGTTGTTCTTAGGCTATGCCTCATTCAAAGACTTTATAGTATACCAGATGGATGAAAGATGCCATTTCTGAATGCAAGATTAAGAAGAAGTTATGTCAGTTCAACCTCTAGGATTTGAAGATCAGAGTTTATAAGGTAGAAAAGGTATTATATGGTCTACATCAAGCTCCACTACAACTCTAGCATCATTTGTGGGGAGCGCCTTTGCTTCAACCCATTTTGAAAGATAATCAATGGCTACGAGGATGTATTTATTTCCTCTTGAAGACGAAAATGGTCCCATGAA
Source organism: Tanacetum coccineum (assembly GCA_026074375.1). Taxonomy (NCBI): domain Eukaryota; kingdom Viridiplantae; phylum Streptophyta; class Magnoliopsida; order Asterales; family Asteraceae; genus Tanacetum; species Tanacetum coccineum. The sequence continues at coordinate 26,279 of BQNB010061968.1, forward strand.
ATCGATACCCTATACATCAAAGATTTCACAAATTTAGATAGCATTTTGAGGCATCTCATCTCGTTGTGAAATTTTGCCTTGTTTTTGACATGTATCACAAGATTTGATCATCGTATGGGCATCTCGATATATGGTAGGCCAAAAGAAACCGGCATCAAATACTTTTTGAGCGGTGAGATTGGCACTATGATGGCCCCTGGCGGGTCCTTCATGACAAGCTTTGAGGATCTCAAGAGCTTCTTGCCCATGCACACATCGTTGAATGATTTGATCTACATAAGTACGAAAAAGATAGGGATCATCCCAGAAATAATGTTTAACGTCCTTAAAAAACTTCCTCTTTTGTTGAGTTGATATTCCTTTTATGATAAAATTCCCTACATGTTAATTTGCATAGTCTGCAAACCATGGGGTGCTTTCACTAGAAATAACATCAAGAGTTTCTAAAGGAAAATGTTCATTTATGTCTTTGTTTTCTAACACATCCTTATGAGGATTCTCAAGTCTAGATAAATGGTCTTCCGTAAGGTTCTCACTTATCACAAATGGTGATATCAAATTCTTGTAGGAGAAGAACCCACCGGAGCAACCTCGGCTTAGCGTCTTGTTTGTTCATAAGGTACTTTAAAGCCGAGTGATCCGTATACACTATGCTTTTGGATAAGACAAGATATGGCCGAAACTTTTCAAAAGCATACACAACGGCAAGCATTTCCTTTTCTGTGGTAGTGTAATGAATTTGAGCTTAAGTCATAGTCTTGCTAGCATAATGTATAGGCTGAAAATGCTTCATCTTTCGTTATCCTAGAACCGCACCAATCATGAAATCACTTGCATCACACATGAGTTCGAATGGTAAGTTCCAATCCAGGACAACTAAGATTGGAGCTTCGGTAAGCTTCTTTTTAAGAGTCTGAAAAGCATCAATACAATCTTTAGAAAATACAAACGGTGTTTCCTTCTCAAGAAGGTGAGTCATTGGTCTGGCAATCTTAGAAAAGTCTTGGATAAATCGGCGGTAAAAACCTGCATGACCTAAGAAACTCCTAACACCTTTAACTGTAGTCGGGTGAGGGAGCTTAGCGATAACATCGACTTTAGCATGATCGACCTCAATTCCCGCCTTTGAAATTTTATGCCCTAACACAATTCCTTCTCTACACATAATGTGGCACTTCTTCCAATTAAGATCTAAATTCGTGTCTTCACACTGTTTTAGCATCTTTTCTAAATTGGAGAGGCACGAATCAAAACTATCCCCAAAAATCGAGAAATCATCCATAAACACTTCCATGGTCTTTTCGATCATATCATGGAATATGGCCATCATACACCGTTGAAAAGTACCGGGAGCATTACACAAGCCAAATGGCATGCGTCGGTACGCGAAAGTTCCATACGGGCATGTGAAAGTAGTTTTCTCCTGGTCCTGGGGATCTATTGGTATTTGGAAATACCCTGAAAATCCATCTAGAAAACAATAGAACTCATTCCCAGCTAATCTTTCTATCATCTGATCCATAAACGGTAATGGAAAATGATCTTTTCGAGTCGCTTCATTTAATTTCCTATAGTCGATACAAACTCTCCATCCGGTAACTAAACGTGTCGAAATTAATTCATTCTCTTCATTAGCAACGACGGTTATTCCACCTTTCTTGGGAACACAATGCACTGGACTAACCCATGGGCTGTCAGAGATCGGGTAAATCATTCCGGCATCAAGAAGTTTTAGGACCTCTTTTTTGATTACCTCATGAATTTTTGGGTTAACCCGTCTTTGACTTTGAACCGTAGGTTTGTAATCATCTTCCATCAAGATTTTGTGGGTACAAAAACGAGGGTCGATACCCTTGATGTCGGTGATTTTCCAAGCAATGGCCCCTTTGTGAGATTTGAGCACCTTTAAAAGAGCATCTTTTTCATCATTTTTTAAACCTTTTGCAATAATAACTGGTAACTTGTCGTTTTCTTCCAAGAAAGCATATTCTAAGTGAGACGGCAAATCTTTTAACGTTTATAAGCTTGTGACGGCAAATCTTTTAACTCTAATTCCGGAGGCTCTTCAATTGAAGATTTTGCCTCGGTCATTTCACTTTGTTTAAGGTCCATCGGAGGAAGTTGAAACGGGTCATTATTTAACAATTTTTCAATCAAACAAATATCTTCCTCTGGATTACAAATGGCATGATCAATTTCCGGTGAAATCGAATCATCCTTAAGATAAGCTTCAATTTCTTCCAAAATGAATTCGGAAGTAAATGGCTCAGACGTCGGGGTGGGATTGCCACCCAAAGTATTAGGAAATCCTAGCAATTCCGGAGCATACTCCTCACAAACTGCATCAATGATGTCAATTCGGTTTACCGATTTGTCATTTGTAGAGGAGTATCTCGTGGTTTAATCTAGACTAAAAGTGACAGCTTCGCTATCAACCCGAAGGGTTATTTCCTCTCCATAAACATCTATTAAAGCACGACCGGTCCTCAAAAAGGATCTCCCAAGTATGAGAGGCACTCGAGGATCAGCTTCGAAATCGACAACAACAAAGTCGGTAGGAAAATGAAATTTCCCAACTTTGACAAAAACATCTTCGGCGAGTCCTTTAGGATAAGTAATTGATCGGTCCGCTAACTCTAAAGTCATCCGAGTTGGTGTAAGTTCAGGTAGAGAAAGCTTTTTCCAAATAGAAAGAGGCATAAGATTTATGCTCGCACCAAGATCGGCAATGGCGTGTCATACACTCTATTCCTGGGAAAATTACATTGGAATAAGAAAACTTTGCCCGGGACTCCATGCTTTTCGGAAGCTTTTTTGAGAAGCATTGTCGGCAATTTCTCTTTCAATGGAATCTTACTAATCAAGCTACATTTCCTTATTCATGAGCAAACTCTTAATCGTAGGAGCAAATCTTGGCATCAAAAGTAAAGCATCCGCGAAACTAATGTCGAAGCGCAAATCTTGAAAGATTTGGAAGATCTTCTCTATTTGATTCGAAGCTTTGTCACGGGACTTTTGATTATCACGTCGTGAAGGATATGGAATATTTAGCTTAGGTAAACTCTTCGAAATATCAGACTCCAGAATGGGAATGGTTTTAGGTAAAGTCGTTGGAACATCGTGTTCCGGAATAGAAATGGGGATAACCGGAGGTGGGATTTGAGCGGTACTTCCTTGGAAATTTGTTTGCTCTTTATCCGTTGTTTCCTCGGTTTCTCGTTCCACTACCTTTTTAGGAGAAGGATTAGTAGGAATCGAGGGTCCCTCATAAGCAACACCACTTCGAGTAGTGATTGCTTTCATCTCACCCTTCGGGTTTGGAATGGTGTTACTCGGAAGAGTACCTGAAGTTGAGGCTTGGTTTTGAAATAATCCACAAATCATGTTTTGCAAATTATTTTGAAAAGTGGTTTGTTGATTCATCATGACGGCTTGTTGAGATTTTATCGTATTCTGAATTTCATTCTTAAGGTCTCCTTTCAACGAATTGATTTGACTTTGCATGTTCCTTAACATCTGATCATTATTCCTCTTGTAACTTGAAAAATCATTTGAAATCTCTTGTTGAACTTGATTATTAGGCACTTGAAAAGGTTGGTTTTGAAATCCTTGGTTTTGAAAATTTGGAGCATGATTATTTTGATTTTGAAAACCTTGATTTCCATGAAAATTATTCCCCCGATTAAAGTTATTCCCTTGAACATGATTCTGATTAAACCTATTTTGACCATTGTTTTGCACCGGAGCAAAACCTGGTGGTGCCATTTGATTACTAACACGGTTCGGAGGGTTAGCTTGATTGTAAGTACCCGTAGTCGCACAAACACTAGCCTGATTGTTGTCGGTAGCCGGACAATTATACCAAGAATGAGCACCACCACAAGTAACACAAGATTCCTCAACCGCTTTAACCGGAGCGGGAGTGACAACGTTTTTAGAAACAATCTCGACTAAGGTCGAAAGTTGATCCGCAAGCTTATCAATTCTCTCATCCGTTTTACTAGAAGTAGCATTAATCCTAGAAGCATTTGGTTTATTTCGTGAATAACGTACTTTTGATTTGTTCTCAATTATGTTTAAAGCCTCTCTAGTCGTTTTACTCAAAAGATTTCCACCCGCAGCGGCATTTAAGGAGTCTTGTTCGTTGTCGTTTAAACCATTGTAAAAGGTATCAACTTGAGTTAACTCCGTAAATCCGTGATGGGGGATGCTTAAAAAAGCAACTCCTTCAATCGTTCCAAGCTTCACTAAAAAGTTTCCTCGTATTTTTTGTGTAAAACAAGAAATTTCATTCTTTAGTGAGTGGTTTTTGAAGCGAGGAAAAATTGGTTGACGAACTGGTAACGAGATCCTACAACCGTTAAGATTGAATTTGGTGGTTATTCTAGTACCAAGTTTTAGTGGCTCCCTCGAGGGAATAAGGAAACATCATAAGCTTAATCACATCGTTAAGCACATTCCTAAATCGTAAAACGTTGAGGTAATCTTTTGAAAAACTATTAATTGTAGCATGAGGATTATTCATTTTCACGGTCCGTAAAACGGGTTAGCTTGAACAACTGAGCAAAATTCATCTTAATCTTAAATGATCGGCATTGATTTCTGGTAAAACAATAGCTTCTTCGTACCCTTCCGTGGGGGCACGGAGTAGCTCCTCCATGGTACGTTCTGCCATAGGTGCAACAATAGTTCGAATCTCGGGTTCGACTATGTTAGAAACTTGTCTTCTCCGACGTCTTGGAATTGTGACGTTTGAATTAGGATAATTAGAACGTCTAGTGCGCATGCACTATTGAAAAGAAAAATAGAAAAATAATAAGAAAAATATTTTTGGTTTTTCTAAAGTTTATTCACAATCTAATTTTAACGGACAACGAGAAAGACAACTTGAACCAAATAATCAAACTTACTTCACGGTAGCTCTTAAAAATTTTACTTTTTAAGGTGAGCCGTATCTCGTAAGTGACACAAATGGTAAGTTTTTAAATCTTAAATTCGAGTTGGGAACTTATTATGATAATACCTCAATTGAAGGTATTATTTGTTGGTGTTCTTTTACCAACTTTGTAACTTTTTTAAATTGAAAGAGAAAATATTTTTGTATTTTTGTTTTTAATCTTCTATTTATACTAAAAAGAAAAGAAAAATATTTTTTACTTTTTATTTTATATATATATATATATATATATATATATATATATATATATATATATATATATATATATATATTTTGATTTTCTTAAAAGCGTAACTTTCGAAAACGAAAGGTTCTCCAAAACACGATCAACAAACTTCAAACGATAGAATCTTAATCACAAATCCCCGGCAACGGCGCCAAAAATTGATTGTAGTTTTTATACACTATATTATATTAATACACAAAAGTATAGAGAATAATTCCCAAAGTAGCCCTCTAGGAAAATTCTTATACAAATATATAATAATAATAATATACGTATGATTACCGGGAAGTTTGATTTCCCGGGTCGTTTCCCCAACGACTTGTGAAATTGAGACTACGTTTGATGCTTGGACAATGATTTGAATGGGGTATAAAGTTTGGTTTGATTTTCTACTTCTACAAATTAAAAGAAACAATTAAAAACTAGCAATTAAAAACAATTAAACTCTAAGCAATTAACGGGAGCAAATAAAACGCGACAAATAAGAAACTAAGGCAAGATTAACTTCTAAAAATGCAAACTAAATTTCTAAACCTAAATTAAGACAAAAGAAAATTTTAGGAAAAAGAAAAATATTTTTTTGATTATTTTTGAATTTATTATGAATTAAAAACTAATTTAATCTAATTAAATCCTAGAAAATAGCAAATTAAGTCTTAAAAATTAAGAAAAATGATTTTTAAACTTAGAAAAGTCTAAAATAACATAAAAACTCAGAAAACTATTTTTAACTATTTTTAAAATTAAAATCCTATTTTTAAAATTAAAAATAAAAGCTCAAAAATGAAAATTAAAATCTAAAAGTGTTGAAAATGATTTTTCTGAATGTAAACCTAAAAGTATTTAATCTAATGCTAAAAACTATTTTTTTGTATTTTTATAAAACTTTTTTCTATTTTTTATGTATTTTCGAATTTTAAAACCTTAGAAAAATGATTAAAAATAATCTACTTTATGGAAAATTATGAAAAATTCAGGGAAAATCCTAAACCTAACAAAGATTAAAGGAAAAATGAGACTAACCTAAAAGCTACACAAATAAGCTCTAAAATAAGCTGGTAAGACTACGGCTTATTAATAAGAAAGAAAAAGAAAAGTGACTATATTAATTAAATGAAAGGAAGGTTAACCAGATGAGCTATTGAAGCACACTGGTTAACACTTAGGACATATAAGCAAGAGGTCGCGGGTTCTAGGCTGGCAACACCCCTTTTTTGTATTTTTTTATTTTTGCAAACTAAAAGCTAAAACTGCAAGAGCATACTTTTTTAAGCACTTTTAATAAAGAAACTATAAGCTGAATTTCAAAGATAAGCTCTAAAAGAGCTTATGAAGGTTGCTGCCTCAGAAAGTAAGGTTTTGAAGAACAAAAAGCTTATTTTCACTAAAATGCATGCACAACACTCAATTTAAGCTCAAACTTGAAAACAAAAGCTAATCCTAAAAGCTAATGATGTCTAGAATCTAAATATGAAAAGCTACTTTAACTGAAATCATTAAAAGCTTATTGAAATTGAAGATAAAAACAGCAAACTCAGAAATAAAACTTAAAAACTCAAAAACTTAACAAGCTAAAAAGCACTATAAGCTATGACATAAGCTGAGCTTTTGGAAACTTAACCTACCACTTATAAGCTATGAATCCAGATCATGAAAACAAGCATTATAAGCTAGAAATTCAAATTTAAGAAGCTAGACTAGTTACTACTATTTTTTTGGCTTTTTGAGTTTTTATGAACTTTTTTAAAAGCAAATGCACCTAAATTATTAAGCTAGAAAATTAGAAACAAGACTTAATCTAACTTTAAAACTATATCTAAATCATAAGCATTGGAATTTTAGAACCTAACTCTTACAATTACCAACTTAAATGAAGCTTAAAAAGGACAGCAATAGTAACTTATTGTTACTACTGCTGATGCAAATGACTTAAAGCTCAAACCTAATGTGCAGGTTACCTTAAAGGTAAGACCTACACTACACACTCCTTACAGAATTGTGTTTGACAAACTATAAACCACAAATCAAGCCTAGGAGGCTTGAATCAAAATTTTAACAATCTAAGAGAAAGGGAAAAGGTCCCCTGGTGCTGAGACACTCAAATTAAGCCCTAACTTGTTGATTTTTAAAATCTAACCTTTAAAAACTCTTTTACTACTAGTTACAAATGAAAATAAAACTGACTCAAACAAAATACACAATCCCCTTTGACTTTTGATGGTCAAACAATTTGACTATTTAAAGTCAAAACACACTAAACTAAACACTCCTTTATACTTAGACATATTTCATTTGGGCTTATGAAATTAGAATCCAATTAACAAGACCTTAATACCAGATATTAACTAGCTTATAATAGGCTTAACAAACATAAGTCAACAACTAATTAAGCTAGAATCAAAGTTTTAAAGACTAAGCTAAATTTTTGTTTTTTTGCTTTTTAGTGATTTTTAAGACAAGTAATGAAAATTTAAGAGCTAAGCTACCTAAGCTAAAAACAGATGAAAATTTATAACTAATAAGCACAAAGAGATAATTATAAGCACAAATAAGCAACTAGATTAAGCAAATAAGCAGATCTTCCTAATAAGCAATTATTAAGCTATATATTGAAGAACAAAGGAAATTAAATGAGAACTTACTAGAGCTTCAGCTAAACAGAAGCTAAAGGGCTCAAATGAGCTTATCAACAGCTCTGGCTTATCCTAAGATAAGCCAGTAAAGTCCTTGGGATCCCTTCCATCTTTGGATCCCCTTCCAAAAGCTTATAATCCAATAGACAAGGTATTTAGCTGAATTTATTTATTTAAGTAGATATTAAGACTGAATCAAGCTCTATCACTAGCTTAGAGACTAGTGAGAGCTATAGAGAGCTTATGAGTAACAGTTGAAATTAATAGAGCTTATTTAGAACTTATGGTAAGGTAAAGAGATTAAGACAAATCACAAACTAAATTTCATTAACTGAAAGCTTTGATTACATGATTAAAAAGTAGATTACAAGAGATTAAAATTGGAAAAAATTACATTAACTAAATTTAAGCTAAGAACTACTACTATTCTAAAAAAACAGGAAAAGGAAGATCTTATCTCTTAATAAGCTAGGTAAATAAGTCAAAGAAATAAGCTGAAAAGTGAGCATATGTTCGAAATAAGCTAGAACAAGGAGAAGAGAAAATAAGCCACGGGGGTCAGCTTATTTAATAAGCTATTTGGAATAGAAAAGGAGAAATCATGGTGCAAAATAAGCTAAACAACAATAAGCTTTAGAAATCAAAGCAACTCTTATTAATAAGCTAAATCATCCTTACAATAAGCTGCGAAATAAGCTGAACAGAAACGTAATAAGCTAAAAATAACAAATAAGCTAAAACTACACTAACTTACTCCTAAAATCTAACTAAAAAAAACTAAAATCTAACCAACATAAAATGTGGGGGTGGAGTAATATTTATAGCTACAAGAGGGTGAGTTTTGTAAAATTGCTTCCAATCATTGAGGCATTATTAGCCAATAATTTGCCTTCACATGGATCGAGAGTTTGACGAGCCGATAGATGGGTAGCATGTGGACTTGGAGACTGCGTTCATACTACACAGATATTTACGTCCGTTTGATTTTTTTTTGCAGTGTAAATGAATTGAATCCAAAGTGCTTCGCCACGTGTAGCTTTATCATTCGCCCATTCCATTTAGTGCTCGGGCACATGACTAGTTGTGATTTAATTTATCCTCACGTGACCATGACGTCACCTTCTCACAACATAACAGAATTTGCATGAATTTTGTCCATTGATAACATAATGCAAACAAAGAAGTGAGAAATAACTCCTCTCTACATGGCTTCCTCCGATTGGACCACAAAGTAGATAGTGCTTGGTCATGTGATTGAAATTGTTTTAATTTCACCACACGTGACCCTTTTTTTAGATTAGCATTTTTCCATATTACATCTTTGCTTATTGGGCTTTTTAGATAACGGGCTTGGAAAATAATGGGCTGGCTCGGCCCATTTAAATGGGTTACTGGCTGGCCCAATAAGATCCGAAGGCACCCTTGGATTCATTTTCTCGTGCTCTTTCCATTCCCGTGCTCGGTTTTGTCTGCTTTTATCTTTCTTTTGTCCATTTCTTTCATATCCGTACCTGCACATACACAAACACACAAACAAGCATATATATTGCATTTTTATTATGTTTTTGGTCTTTTGGGTTCGTTTAATTAGGTAAAAAGTATGTATAAAATAGCGAATACCAAATTTCTTAGGTAGACTAGCATGAATTCTAAGAGCTCTTGCTCTTTCCAGAAAATGTCTATGTTTTCTCTCCACCACCCCATTTTGTTGTGTTGTATAGGCCATAGATTTTTGATGAAAAATGCCCTTACTGGTCAAAAATTGTAAGACCTTTTGATTCACTACTTCAGTCCCATTGTCTAATCTAAGGAACTTAAATTTTGCATTAAAATGCACCTCAGCATACTTAACAAAACCAGACAAAATATCCAGGACCTGATCCTTTGTGTGTACTAAGTATGTCCATGTAGCTTTACTTTTATCATCAACAAATGGTATAGAAATAATGTTCCCCATTGAGTGCAGGTGCTTTATATGGTCCCTATAAATCCACATGAATTAACTTAAAAATCTCAGAGGAAGAAGGTGTATGTTTAGGAAAAGGTAATCTATAAAATTTAGTAAGCAAACAACTGTCACAAGTAAAATCAGTTTTATTCAAGCCTTTACAATCATGCAGATAAATCATCTTTGATACAGACAAATGTCCCAACCTAGCATGAATTGTA
>BQNB010061969.1:0-36263 GCA_026074375.1 Tanacetum coccineum
TTTTTCCGACGCCGACACCGGAATCCGGCCAGATTCCGACCACCTAACTCCGGCCATAGCCGCTGCCATCATCACCACACCGCCACCTTTATTTCCCTACCATCCTCGTCAACTCCATCGCACCTCACAACCACTGCCTTCGTAGCCGCCATTACCACCGCCACCATCAACATCGCCACACACCACATCACCCCACTGTGACCTCCCCACCACCACGACTGTCATCTCCAACAACCGCACACCACCACCAGCATCACGCCTACCACACCATCTCCACCTTCATCTTGTCACCATCAACACCATCGTCACCACCTTCAACATCTCCACCTCACCACCATCTCCTCCTCGTCACCATCACCATCTCGTCACCAAATCCACCGACACCACCACCTCGCTGGCATCACCATCATGCACCACCACTAGGGTGTGTGTGGTTTTATTAAACCCCAAACAGGGTGCGTTTGATTTTTGGTACCAACAAGGTGCGTTTGTTTCCTGAAAGCACCAAGGGTGCGTTGGGTTTTTCACAGAGTAGGGTACGTTTGGTTTTTCTCCGTCGCCAACCGAAACCACCACTTTTACCTCTATTTGTTATGAGTTTGTGTGGTTGTGTTTGTTTTAATTTGTTTCGTTTTGATTGATTTAGTATGATTTTTGTCCTTTTTATTTCGGCTAGTATACACGCCCGAAGGGGTGTTTGTTTCTGGGTTTTACGGCTGTAAGGGAGCGTTTGGATTTGCGATTTACAGCTTTAGGGTGTGTTTGGTTCACTGTTCAACGACCCGTAAGGGTGCGATTGGGACCCGTAAGGGTGCGTTTGGTATAACAACCCGTTGGGGGTGTGTTTGGTTTTGGGGTTAACAGCCCCAAAGGGCTGTTTGGTTCAGTCATTAGGGTGCGTTTGGTTCAGCTCATATAGAGTGTTTGGACTTGCGTTTAACAACACATAAGGTGTGTTTGGTTTTGCTTATGTAACACCCCCAAAAATGTGTCGCAGCGGAAATATGTCAGGGGGCGTTACTTCATAATACAATAGCACAAGGTACAAGAGAACGACCTCTAAATGTGTCGTTTGTAAAACAATCTCGTTGATTTTCTGAAATTAAAATAATAGTTGTCCCATAATTGCATCACCATGAAAAACTTGAATGTAAAGACTCCAATGCACATCAACTAATCCAAGCATCTAATTCACCTGAGAAAAACATGCTTAAAAGTGTCAACATTAAAGTTGGTGAGTTCATAGATTAGTTTAAATATGAATGTAAGTTTCAACAAATATAATTATCCACTGTGTCATCACAGTACCATGTAGAAAATTTATAAAATATGCACGACCCATTTTATGTTACCAAAGGTACCAATCTTATCCCAAAGATTTTTATAAATAATGCATGACAAATTTAACGTCACCAAAGTGTTCCAAGTATGAAAAGTTGTCGGGGGTCCCAGAAGTCCCCAACATGATCCGACATGATATATTACGTTCGGTATACCTGGAGGATAGCTAATCACCCCGAACGTTGATTTGTCAAACCCGAAGTAGATCTATTTCATAACATACGCTCAGACCAAAATGCTATAACGTTCTTTTGCCAATTGATTACTAACACCTCGAACGGTGATTATCGAAATCCCAATAATCTACTTTTCATAACATTCGCACTCACCCTCCAAGTGAATTACAGTTCATGACACATTACGTAGACTTGTTTGTATGTACCCGATTCGTGCAGATTGATACAAATAATGTTTCCCAACATGGGAGTTCCATCAGCAACACCCGGGGCATGTAAGCTTGTTGCCCCACAGGCGTCCCCAAACAAATCGTGATCCGAAAATCTTTCAAATAAAAGTAATGCATTCGAGACCAAAAAATAAAGGTCAAATAATGTATCCCATAGCGAGCTATGCAAATAAGTATGTAAACCAATTTGAAATCAACCATGTAAATGTGTTTGTAATGAATTGCAAAATCAAGTATGTGAACCAAGAGTGTAGAATAGTATGTAAAAGATATTGTGAACAATTATGTAAACAAGTTAAATTGAGCATGTATTCTCCCCCGAGATTTGTAAAGTAAATGTAAAACAAGTGAAAGAGGGGCTATAAACTCACATCGATGATAGAACGATTTGCAGAATAGGCATTTAATATGCACAGCACACCTGTGGGGGGGGGGTGTGAAGAGGGTTGAAGGGAGGGTGGGAGGGGGGGGGTAGGGGGGGGGGGGTGGGGAGTGGGGGAAAAGACCGGAAAAGCTCGACCGAGAAGTAGTAACTAATCTCAACAGCTAAGTCTCACTAGCTTAGGATAATGCGTTTGGGTTTTCCGATGAATGATTATGTCAACACGACACGTTGATAAAAGATTTAGATTTAAAGTTGATAATGTTTGGTGGTTGTGTTTAAAATAAATAACTTGAAATGTTACGCAAAGTGAGTTAATATTATTATTCTTTATAAATTATATATTACATATAAAAAGAACAAGCATATAATTTAAATCGTGAATTATATAACAAAGAAAACCAACTAAAAAAATAAAAAGTTCTCGTATAGATGTAAACGATGTTTTAAGGTTACAAAAGTTATGATTCTTATCTTCTAGTCAGGAATTTATAAAACAATATTTTATAAATTAATCTTTCGTCTCACTGACGGATCGTAGCTAAAATTGTTGTTTTAATTGTAAACGTATAGTTTTCGTTCGTTGTCGGGTTATTATACCGTTATAATTTAATATGTTCTTTAAAATATATCTTAGCTCCTTTTATCGGGTCTCTAAAATAATAGAGTTTTAGTAAATCATATATATAGAAAATTATATAAATTTTATCATGTCTATTCCGTTTATAAAACGATTCCCATATTTATAAAACCAAATGTTTTCTTTTCCACTTTTCAACAAACCGCATGTTGCAAAATATTTACGTGTCTTAAATATATAAACATATATATTTATATCTACCTAACAAATTAATAAACATTACACTTATTTAACCATTTTAAACCACCATTACTTATCCAGGTTAATATTTATAAAACCTTAGGTAATTTTTACTTGTCACTTAATATGAACCCACCCTTTTTGTTATCTCGTTAAACCAACCGCACCCTTTGGCAGTCCAACAGCCAAACGCACCCTCTTTGGGTTTATACTAGACCAAACGCACCCCATGTGGTATCAATATCAAACCAAATGCAGCCTAGCTGCTGACCCGGACCCAAACGCGCCCCATGTGCATTTTTAAGCAAACCAAATGCACCTCCATGGCTGTCGAACGCACCCTATTCGGTGCTTAAAACCACAAAACCAAACGCCCCTTGGGCTGTTACTACAATCAAACGCACTCTTGGGTGTTTTTCTGTCAAACCACACCAACGCACCCCTTTGGGTGATTGAGCAACCAAACGAACGCACCCTTGGTTTTTGTCTTCAACCCGAATGCACCCAACTCGACACGAACACCCCTTTTCCCCCCGGCTGTCCAACCCAACCAAACGCACCCTTGTGCGGCTTATATGTAAACCAAACGCACACTTGTTGTGTTTTATAAAACCAAACAGACCCTATGTTGCTGAAGCAAAACCCAAACGCATCCTTTGGCTGCCACTATGGAAATCAAACGCACCCTAATCGTTCCAAAAACCCAAACGCACCCTTCGGTGGATTTCACCAAACGCACCTGTTGGTGTTATGTCAAACCACACGCACCCTGTTGGTGGTTTTCATCGAAACCAACCACACCATTTTTGTGGTGCCGCTGTTAAACCAACGCACCCTTGTGGGTCATTGTTGCAGCGGTGGTGGTGTAGATGAGGTGGTTGTGACGAGGGTGGTGGGGTGGATGTGGCGCGGTGTGTATTGATTATGATGATGGAGACATCTGTGTGTAGATGGAGATGAGGCTGGCGTTATGTTGGATTGAAGGCGTCGGTGGCATTGCCGGAGGTGGCCGGAGGTTGGTGGCGGCGCCGTGTAATGAGAGAGAGGGAAGAAAAGGAGAACGGAAAGTGAGGCTTGATGTCTAGGGTTTATATCACAAATGATACCTAATATGTTAAAATTAATGGAAAGTTTTAATAAGGATATAGCAAGTGACTAATATTCTAGGGTGTTTCTTGTAAGTGTTACTAGAGGGACCAAAGATGTAACTTTTTATATATATTTTTCATAAAAGGTAGTACTTGTGACTCTTTTTGTACGACATAACTGATGATTCGAGTCGCGAAGCCTCGCGCCCATTGCATTTTACAATTCATTTATCCCTAAAAAAGAGATTTATTTTATATTATTTCACCATAAAAATTTTTTAAAACATTTAATATAAAGTATTTGTTATTATACTTGATAATCAGTTAGCCTTTGTCGCGAAAATAAAATAAATTTTAACCCGAATATTCGCGTTATCAACAACGCTTAAATAAGTAAAATATTAAATAATTTTATTTAATATTTTTATTAAACAAATAGTGATAATTAAAAAAAATAAATTTAATTATTTTTGTGTGTTGGTATCTGTTGTGTGCAGTTTTTAAAACTTTGCGGGGCTGTTTTAGCCCTCTTCTGCTTGTTTTCAAGTCTCGGGTAAAACTAAAAATTTGTCTGAAATATCGTTTTACATCAAATTCAATAGGGTCCAAAATCTTAAAACGTTGAATTAAGGTTCGTTTTGATAAATCAACTAAGAATATATATATATATCCTTTTTCGTTTTCAAATCAAATAAGTTAAAAATAATTTCCCTTGAGAGATGTAATAATAAATATGATTTATTATTTAAAATATGTTCCGAAAATTTTACCAGTTACGCGGTAATCGTTTTTATGTGACGATAAAAGGTCATAAGTCAAAAAGTAAGATCGGACCTGAAAAGTCAAAGTTTAAAATAGCCATAAAAATTCTCGAAAATTCCCGATGTTAACAAGTACCTACCCCTTAAAGAAATCTCGTCCCGAGATTTAATTTATGTTAACTGTTTGTGGGATTAGGAAAAGATCTAAGATTTGATAAACTAATTTTTACACAAAACGCTGATAACTTTACTCAGCAAGATTTGGTGCTTCGACACTTCTCAATATACTAAAAGTTTTGGCTAGGGTTGACCAGGATAAATAATCCATTAAAATGGGTATCTCAAAGAAAATCATTACAAACTTACGACTGATATAACCAATATAAAAGGAAAGGATTCTCTTACATGTGGAAGAGCATCGAAGGATAAAGTGGTAGTCGCGAGAGGGTTGTTTGGTATAAAGTTATAAATATTTTAGAGGCATGTTCTCAATTCCGATATCAGAAAGTTCGATGAATCACATACAACGGACTAATTATGTCAGTACCCAACTTACTTGCAGTACAAGATGTATCGCGACCTAAGTCGTACTACTAGTGGCCCGAAATTAATAAGTCAACATATCTATTCGTCGATGGTAGTTTATCTCGTTAAGTGGGGAGTTGTATTACCTAATAGGACAAAGTTTTTACACAGTCGTTACCAGTTCCAGGACTCCAACAGCAGCGACCATAACGTCAATACATAACAAATGGTGACGGATGCGCAAATTAGAGATTTTCAAGAGAAATAAAAACCAAATTCCCAGAAATAAAGTTTAACAACTGGGAGGAGCACGCTGAAGAGCTTATGCGATAGATGGCGATTATGGTACTCAGGCGCAATTTTCGAGGATAGAATCAACTCCATTATTTCAAGAGTGTAACAAGTCTTTATTTCCACGGACAGTTCGTATTCATGGAGATTATCAACGGCCAAAAAGTAAAAACTGAAGGATGTGTTAATGTAGTTTCAAGTGATTCCTTAAGATTTTGTGGGTGGAAAGACACGATTGTGAACTAGACCCTTATTACCGGATTCTGACATTATCGATTTCAGGTACATACTCCGTGTCATAACGGATAACCATTAGCCCACTTATTTAACCTTTCTATTTACATAAAGAAGGCGACCAAACTTATGTAAGTAAGAAATTATAAACTAAGGTTCGGTTATTTATAATTTATTCATTTAAAGAAGAGCGTCCAACCTCTTCAAATAAACATATTATAAATCATCCTACTTAATTAATTTCTAGATGCAACACAGCGTACACACAAGGTTTTCAATGTGGTGAAAGACATATCGATTCATGGGCTCAAATGAGTACTTGACGAAGTGTCTGAAACGCGTCTTAGAGACGAAGAGCGAAACAATCATGTGAAATCGACATAGAGTTCAGAGACAGTTAATGAGTACTCTAATTAATAGAAATTAAGAACAAGGTCAGTTACGAACTAAAACAGCATAGCGATTATCATATCATCTTCCTATACAATCCCGCCCAATCGCAAGACTTGTAATACTTAAAATCATACTAATCCCAAGAAACAGAACTGTACTGGCTTTTGGTTAACATAGCAATTATCATATCAACCCCTCATATTACAATTCCGCGCCCATAACAAGACTTGTAATACTTATATTCATACATAATTCATGTAACCAAAACTGTACGGCTTTGTTAACATAGCAAATTATCATATCAATCCTCATATTACACTTCCGCCCATGACAAGACTTTCAATACTTAGATTCATAACATAAATCCATGTAAAAACAAAATTATGACGGTCTCTGTGTAATACAATATAGTAAAACGCTATGAATAAAAAAAATATATTTAGAGGCCATTGGTTTAACTTCACAAAGTTAGAGAACGAAATGAGACCATTGTGCAACTGCACAATGTCTTAGGTAATAAATGAGACCATTGTGCACCACACAAGGACACAGAAGATGTTCTGGTATTTTTATATAAATACTCTTATATAACAAAACGTCGATATACGCAAAAGGATCAAGCATATATATTACTAAAGTATTCATGTAAGCACAAACTTCAGTACAGTATAGAAAGCAAATAAGCAAGTAACGTGTAATGCACTTTGAAAATTTAATGATGTGATGCAATGTTTGTGAAAACGGTTATATTCTAGGTAAAATATGCAACCTAATTCTGTATAACCTGGCTCTGATACCAATCTGTAACACCCCCAAAAATGTGTCGCATCGGAAATATGTCCGGGGGCGTTACTTCATAATACAATAGCAATCAAGGAACAAGAGAAGCGACCTCTAAATGTGACGTTTGTAAACAATCTCGTTGAATATCTGAAATAAAAATAATATGTCCCATAATTGCATCACCTTGAAAAACTAGAATGTAAATGACTCCAATGCACATCAACTAATCCAAGCATCGTAATTCAACCTGAGAAAAACAATCATAAAAGTTGTCAACATTAAAGTTGGTGAGTTCTAGATTCATTTTAAATATGAAATGTAAGTTCAACAAATTATAATTAACCAGTTGTGTCATCACAGTACCATTAGAAGATTTATAAATATGCACGATCCATTTTATGTTACCAAAGTGTTACCAATCTTATCCCAAAGATTTAATTATAAAAATGCATTACATAATTAAACGTCACCAAGTGTTCCAAGTATGTATGTGTCGGGCCCTGTAGTCCCCCAACATGATCCGACATGTGCTCACTTCGTTTACCTAGGTTATAGCGAAATTCACCCGGATACGGGGATTGTCAATCCCGAATAGATCTATTTCATAACAATTACGCGCAGACAACATGCTATAACGTTCGTTTGCCAAGTGATAGCTAATCACTCGAACGGGATTATCAATCCCAAAAAATCTAATTCATAACATACTTCGCTCACCCTCCAAAGTAATTAACATATTCATAGACACTGTGACTAGACTTGTTGTATTGTACCCGCTTCGGGCATGATACAAAAAAAATGTGTTCCCATCATGGGTGTTCCATCTGCAACACCCGGGCATGTAATGCTTGTTGGCCCCGCAGGCGCCAAACAAATCGTAATCCGAAAATCATTTCAAATGTAAAGTATGCATTTGTGACCAAAAATGAAGTCAAATAATGTATCCCATAGCGAGCTATGCAAATAAGTATGTAAACCAATTTGAAATCAATCATGTAAATGTGTTTGTAATGAATTGCAAAATCAAGTATGTAAACCAAGTGTGTAGAATAGTATGTAAAAGATATTGTGAACGAATATGTAAACAAGTTGTATTGAGCATGTATTCTCCCCCGAGATTTGTAAAGTAAATGTAAAACAAGTGAAAGAGGGGCTATAAACTCACATCGATGATGAAGAACGATTGGCGGGAATGGGCATTTAATATGCACAACACGAACAGAAAGACCGGAACGGCTCGACTGAGAAGTAGCAACTAATCCTAACGGCTAAGTCCCACTAGCCTAGGATAATGCGTCTGGGTTTTCCCGATGGATGATTACATCAACGCGACACGTTGATAAAATTATTTAGATTTGATGTTGTAATGGTTTGGTGGTTGGTTAAATAAAATAAATCATAAAGTAAACGCAAAGTGTGTAATATATTCCGTATATATTACATATAAAAAAAGAACAAGTATATAATTTAAATCGTGAATTATATAACAAAGAAAACCAACTAAATAAATAAAAAGTTCTCGTATAGATGTAAACGATGTTTTAAGGTTACAAAAGTTATGATCTTATCTTCTAGTCAGGAATTTATAAAATAATATTTTATAAATAAATCTTTCGTCTCACTGACGGATCGTAGCTAAAATTGTTGTTTTAATTGTAAACGTATAGTTTTCGTTCGTTGTCGGGTTATTATACCGTTATAATTTAATATGTCTTTAAAATATAACTTAGCCCCTTTTATCGGGTCTCTAAAATAATAGAGTTTTAGTGAATCATATATATAGAAAATTATATAAATTTCATCATGTCTATTCCGTTTATAAAAACGATTCCCATATTTATAAAACCAAATGTTTTCTTTTCCACTTTTCAACAAACCGCATGTTGCAAAATATTTACGTGTCTTAAATATATAAACATATATATTTATATCTACCTAACAAATTAATAAACATTACACTTACTTAACCATTTTAAACCACCATTACTTATCCGGGTTAATATTTATAAAACCTTAGGTAATTTTTACTTGTCGCTTAATATGAACCCACCCTTTTTGTTATCTCGTTAAACCAACCGCACCCTTTAGCAGTCCAACAGCCAAACGCACCCTCTTTGAGTTTATACTAGACCAAACGCACCCTATGTGGTATCAATATCAAACCAAATGCAGCCTAGCTGCAGACCCGGACCCAAACGCGCCCCATGTGCATTTTTTTTAGCAAACCGAATGCACCTCCATGGCTGTCGAACGCACCCATGGTTTTTGTCTTCAACCCGAATGCACCCAACTCGACACGAACACCCCTTTTTCTTGGTGTTTACACCGAATAACAAACGCACCATGTCGTGCACAACTATAACCCAACGCACCCTATTTGGTATGGTTAAGAACAAAACCAACACACCCTAGTCGGGTTGTGTAGCAAAACGCATCCTTTGGCTGCCACTATGGAAATCAAACGCACCCTAATCGTTCTAAAGACCCAAACGCACCCGTTGGTGTTATGTCCAACCACACGCACCCTGTTGGTGGTTTTCATCGAAACCAACCACACCATTTTTGTGGTGCCGCTGTTAAACCAACGCACCCTTGGGGGTCATTGTTGCAGCGGTGGTGGTGTAGATGAGGTGGTTGTGACGATGGTGGTGGGGTGGATGTGGTGCGGCTGTGGTATTGATGATGATGATGGTGACATCGTGTGTAGATGGTGATGAGGATGGCGTGATGTGGATGATGGCGTCGGTGGCATTGGCCGGAGGTTGGTGGCGGCGCCGGATTAATGAGAGAGAGGGAAGAGATGGAGAGGAAAGTGGAGGCTGGTATGTCTAGGGTTATATCACAAATGATACCCTAATATGTTTATATATATGATGGAAAGTTTTAATAAGGATATAACAAGTGACTAAATTTTTTGGTGTTTCTTGTAGGTGTTACTAGAGGGACCAAAAGATGTACTTTTGGTATATATTTTCATAATAGTGGTTTGGGACTCGTATTGGTACGCCTTAACGGATGATTCGAAGTCGCGAAGCTCGGCCATTGCTTTTCAAATCCATTTTTCCGATATAAGTTGAGTATTTATTTGTTAGTACTCATAAATATTTTTATAACTAATTTATAAAAATTATTTGTTATTTACTTGATAATCCGGTTATGCCTTGTCCGAAAATAAAATAAATTTTAACCCGAATATTCGCGTTATCAACAACGCTTAAATAAGTAAAATATTAAATAATTTTATTAAACAAATAGTGATAATTAAAAAAATAAAATTTAATTATTTTTGTGTGTCGGTATCTGTTGTGTGCAGTTTTTAAAACTTTGCGGGGCTGTTTTAGCCTCTTTCTGCTTGTTTTCAAGTCTGGGTTTATAACTAAAAAGTTGTCTGAAATATCGTTTTACATCAAATTTGTCTTTAGGGTCCAAATCTTGGGAAAACTGTGATTTACGTGGTTCGGTTTTTGATAAATCAGCTAAGAATTATATATAATTTTTATCCCTTTATCGTTTTCCAAATAAATTAGTTTTAAAAATAATTTCCCTAGAGAGATGTAATAATAAATATGATTTATTATTTAAAATGTGTTCCGAAATTTTTTACCAGTTACGCGGTAATCGTTTTTATGTGACGATAAAAGGTCATGAGTCAAAAAGTAAGATCGGACCTGAAAAGTCAAAGTTTAAAATAGTCATTTAAAATTCCGAAAATTCCCGGATGTTACATTAAGAAACTCCAAGAAAATGCAGAGATTAACACTAGGAATCAAAGAGCCTCTCTTAAAAACCTATAAACCCAAATCGAGCAATTAACTAAGGAACTCTATTCTAAGACAACCAATGCAGCTCCAAGTTCATCTACTAGGGAATGCAAGGTGGTTAATGCTCATCATGAGGCATCAAATATACCTATCTCTTTAAGTAAGCTTAATAATCTCCACGGAGTATCTTTTCTGTCTGATTCTAACTCTTAGGTAACACAAAATAATGATGAAGTGACGAACAAGGACCTACAGTACAAAGTACCGCCTAAGGACCAAAATTTGGGGAATTTCACACTTCCATGCAATATTGGTGATTTTAACTTTTATGCTATGGTCGATTTAGGGGCTAGTATAAATGTCATGCCTAGGGGTATATTTGAATTTTTGAAGCTAACCAACCTTTGGAAAACCAATATGCTTATAGAAATGGCTGATAGGACGAAAAAGGCACCATCAGGGGTAGTTGAAAATATTCTAGTAGGAATTGATAAATTCCTATTCTCTTCTGATTTTGTGATCATCAATAGGACCCATAATGAAACTATTATCTTAGGCAGACCCTTTTTAGCTACCATTCATGCCAAAATCTATGTTTTTAATAGGAAAATTTCACTTGGGGTAGGTAATGATAGGATTATTTTTGATATGGAGAAAAAAGACCATAACTTTATAATCCTTACGAAAACAATCCTTATGATGAATTCAAATAATGGACCAAGTTACCCTCCAGGAAACCCATCTTCAAAATCGTTAAAAATAGATAATTTACAGGATAGGCAAGAACAACAGGTCAAACAGAAATTAAGGCTTGACGAAAAATTTCATGTCAAATATTTTTGTAAACCTATCGTGCAAACTTACAATGGAAAGGTGAGGATGTGGCCTACCTGTGACCCTGACAAGAGTACTTGCGACGGAGGGGTCAAAATCTATGGAAAATCTAGGATCGGGAATTTAAGAATTTGGTACTGTAACAATGACAGTGAATGAAAAAATATGAAAGGAGCAGGACTATCATTTCCTGATTTTTTTATTAGTCAGTTATGGAGGTTGTCAGCTAAATGACTTAACCTGGGGACAAAGTTATGCAGAATGGAATAAAGAAAATTCACATGATAACAAGCCTAGGCCTTGGGACTACACCTTTAGAGAATGGATGATAGTTAAAGTAGGCCACACAAATGTGAACGAATCAGTAAAGAAGGCCTTGTTGAAATCTTGGGTCATCGATTGTTTCGAAGAGGCATTGGATCCTGACAAAGACCCAAGGGAAAGGAGCTTTGATGACTATAAGTGGGTGTTTGATGAGGTGTCATTTTATACACTATTTCGGGGTCATTTAACCCCCTAAATCATGCAAATATGCCCAAATTATATGCTTAATCGTTTGTTTTCAGGTTTTTAGCATTTGGATGGCATTTGGAAGAAATACACGTGACTTGGGCTCATTTGGAGAAGAAACGGACAAGACTACGACTCTACACCAAGAACCATGAAGAATTATTCACTCAGAGCCTGGAGACGGCGTCGCAACCATAAAGTGACGGTGTCAAGACATTCATGGTGACGGCGTCAGAGATTATGCGATGGCATCAGGACGTGGCCGACTTAAAGTGGATCTAGAACCATCTACGTGGCGACGGTGTCAAGAGTACAAAGCGACATCGTCGTATTGATATCTCTATATATACAAAACCGATTTTAGGGTACCATCGGGTAACAATCTTCATACTACCTTATCCCCTTATATGGTTGATCCCTCTTAAGATATTTCACAAGCATTTAATATACTCTTAGGGGACTTGTAATAGTCTTCATACTACCTTACTTATGCGTAGCCTTAACGGAATATTAAATAGACGGTGGGTTTGTGTAATCCGTTCATGACCTAGGAAATACTTACACAGATCATCACAAGTGTGACAAGGCAACAGGATTAGAAGAAGCAATCTGATAAGTAATGCATGATTAAGTAAATACATTTAATTATCATAAAGTTATCACTAGTAGAGTAGATATTAGTTAGTTTAGTTATTAGTTAAACAAACCAACCTCTCAAACTATAGATTTACCTGCTTTCTATTAAATATAAAAACACAAAAATAATCTTCTCTCAACCCCTAGAATTCTGTTAGACCGTGGTCAAGCCTTCCCAACCTATTCCCCTAGAGAACGATAACTACCCCCGAGTCTTGCCTATACTACTACTACAATGGTTAGGTACTCTACCTAGGGAGTTGTAAAACTTCTTGTTGAAGTCCTTACGACTACCGCATCAAGTTTTTGGCGCCGCTGCGTGGGGAATAGGTAGGTTTTGATCATAGTTTAACTTAGTTCTACTCCTTTGAATCCTTTCAAGTGAGACTTTAATTCCGTATATTACCTTTCTCGTAGTCTATCTTTTCTTTGTGTTAATTGTTTCATAATCCATTCTTGTCAACCTCCATAGGAGACGAGAATCCTATCCGTACTCTTGGAGATTACTCCAAACCTAGCCACGAAGGCTACATGAATACCATCGAGCTCCCAGTAGGGAACAACGTGGTACCTCTTCGATCCGACACCATCCGGTTGGTGCAAAACGGATGCTGATTCCACGAACTTCGGTCTGAGGATCCAAACCAACACCTCAAGGATTTCTTAAAACTTGTGGACTCACTTGACCTTGACGGTGAAAACAGGGAAAGAAAGCGCCTGCGTTTATTTCAATTTTCCCTTCGTGATCAAGCTAGCAACTGGCTTAAACCTCTTCCAGCAGGATCCATCACCACATGGGAGGATCTTACTACTCGTTTCCTTACTTAATTCTTTCCATCAAGAAGGACCACAAAACTCTGCAATGATATCCTGATGTTCCAACAACATCAAGGAGAATCTCACTCAGAAGCATGGACTCGTTTCAAGGACTTACTCTAAAAAGTCCCTCATCATGGCATCGACCTTTGGATCTAAGTCCAAATTTTTTATGACCATGTCAATCCCGTCACAAGAGGAACCATTGACCAATCGGCCGGTGGTAAGATTCGTGACCAAAACGCTGAAGAATCCTAGGCATTATTAAAGGACCTAGCCCTCTATGACAATGAAAGTTAGAACGACCCAAGGGATTTCGCTAAGCCGGTCAAGGCAATCGCTTTGCCTTAAGATGTCCCGAGTACATTCGACCGCCATCTAATCGAGCTCAAAAATCAAGTCTAACGCTTGATGGAAGCTCATCTTGATCTAACGCAACCTACTCAAGTGAACAAAATCACTACCACATGTGAGATCTGTAGTGGTCCCCATGACACTTAGTATTGCATGGAAGATCCCGAACAAGCCTTTGTTAAGTATGCATCCTCGCGTACCGATGAAGCGGGAGGTAAGTGGTACTCTTTTAAGCCTGAGCAAAACAATCTTGGTGACACCTACAATCCGTCATGGAAAAGTCACCCAAACCATAGGTGGAGACAACCCTAAAATAGTTTTTCAAACCCACCTAACCGGTTCTAACCCAACGGTTCGATCCTGAACCATCCCTTCAACAACAATCCTCGAAGCTTTAACAATTAATCAAATCTTGAAGGATTGGTATCCAACTTCATGGCATCTAAAGACGCTAGATTGTCCAAGTTTGAAGCCGATTTTAAACAACAACAAAGTGAGATGACCAACAAAATCAACACAGTATTGAAGGCCATCACCGATCAAATAGTGGGAGCACTCCCCATCGACACGGTTAAGAACCTGAAACTGAGTACTTCTTTAGTTTTTTCTGCTCATTCTTACCCAACTGAAGATCCACAATGCTCAACCCATATCCATGGTTCAATAAACACTATCACAATACATCCCAAGCAAAAAATGACTCTCGTGATGGCATGGCCGAGGAAGAAGATCAAGAAAGAAAGGGTGACCCCGAAGACACCAACACCATTACATGCATTGGAGAACGAAGAGATACGCCACTGCTGGAGCGGAAAGACATAACTGATGTTGGTAATTTAGGATCTAACAAAGATGATGAGGGAATTGAATGGTTAGATGTTGAAGAACCTCTATATTTAGTTGACACAAGTGAGGAAATGGGTTATGAATCTTTGATTAAGTAAATGCCTAAATGCTCACTTAATTATGACTTTAAGATCAAAAAGGGTGACCCAAGATACCTTAAAATTCCCTGCATGATAGGTCATAAATTCACTGCTAACGCATATATTGATGTTGACCTACCCGTGAACATCATGTCCTTGGCCTATTATAACTCTATTAGAAAGAATGTATATAAGTATAGGGGAAGAAATTTTGTAGGATTAGGAAGGGACATGCACATATTTGTAGGAAATATGAGTTACATCATAGATTTTACCATTTTGGTAAATAGTGAGACTAACATCGACCCTAGCTTGTCCCACATGATCTTTGGACGACCCTTCATTGAAATCGCCTGCATGGCTATAAATAGAAAACACGGGTAAATGACTTTTACGGACGGAACTAAAGACATCACCTTTAAAACACCATATAAGGACCCAGAGAGGAGTGAATTGTCCAGCGAGGGTCATGACTTATTATCAACTAGGGTAATACTTAGTGAGGACGACTATGATAGAGGATGTAGGAAGCCATCCGACTTAGAAGACGGGTTTTATAAAGACACCATTAAGCTCGGACCTGAATACTTAGGAGGAATGGATGATGAATGAGAAGTCACGTAAGAACGTGTGACTTTGAGTCTAGCTACAAGACTCATAAATAAAGAAAAGCACTTTTTGAGAGGCAACCTAATATTTACTTTTCCCGCATATTAGGAGTGTCTTGTATTTTAATTCTTTATTGTTTGTTTTATTATGTTTGAATTATTTTGTAATCATGCTTTGTTTGTTTATAACTTTGTCTTATTTGCAATCAAAGGTATTTTGCAACAAAATAAGTATAGGGGAAATATTCCGATTTTTGAAAAATTCAAACATTTTAAAATAAATTTGTTTGAGTAATTCGCCTCAGTTTGGAGTCATATGATTGTATCGATTATTCCAGTTTTTTATGCAGTACTTTCCTTTAGATTGGCTAAATAAAATGCAGTGCAGAAAAATTTCTCATTTAAAACGAATAGGAATTTATCACAGTTGCTGGAATGGAGACGGCATCGGATTTAAACACCGACGGCGTCAGTCTCTTGTAATGTGAAAATTCAAAAATCTTTAAGTATTTTTGAAAAATAAAATGCGCAATATTTAAGATTTGTAATTGTTTTGTAAACCTGCATAAACCCATAATTATATCATTACTCTCATCCTAGCTTTACTGCTTTCATAGAGTCGGAAACCCTAAATTATCTTATTTATTTACATCTATCCCATGGATTTTACGCTTGGTGTAGTTGTCTTTGTTTTGTTTTATAATGGTATATTTGACAGAAGAAGCTTGATATCTTTGGATTGTTTTTCATTAGTAGGACTCATGGTGGACGATTTAACCAGTTATTATCGCATGTTATCTCCATTATTGAGCAATTCAGGGTGGTGTTCTGTTTCTTTTACTTGTTTTCTTTTCCCTTTATTTGTTTTTATGGGTACTTCTATAGAACATTGGGGACAATGTTCAACTTAAGTGTAGGGGAAATAAGCCTTAGAAACTATTCCTTCATTTGCCATTTGCTTTGTTTCTTAAAATATGGGGGGTAATATATCAAAACATAACATAAAAAGGTAATTTTGACCAAAATTTAAATTTTTTATGACACATACCGACGAAAACTAAGTATTAATAGCGTCGCATGGATAGGAATTTATATGACTAGCACAAAAACCCTCTGAATTCCACCTCAAAAATGTAAGGTTCATCTTTAGATCTTTAGGAATTTGGTTATCTATCTTTGATACCCAACATAGTTTATACCTTTAGCTTGTTTGAGTTAAGGTTTGAATGCAGTCATATGTGTCTATTCTGTCATTATGGATGCGTACGTATGGTCTTTGTCGCCTTTTCTGGAGCATTGGTATGGGTATTAAGTTATATGAGTGTACCGATGGTATATTAAATTCCAAAACTTGTTTTTGTGATGCATTCTGAGACTGAATAGTAAGTATTAGGATTTTCTAGATAAGAGGCACTAGGATTAACCCATGTTTTAAACCTATAATTGTTATGATGGTCACACCGATCATATAACTATTCCACACCTTTGCCATGCAATCACTTTTAGTGAAGGATACCCCTAGTATAACCCTTTGAGCCTATCCTTTTTTACGGTTCTTGTAATTTTCTGGTTAATCCAGACTATTAATGAAGAGCATTGTTAACCCTTAAACCAATCGTTACACCCAAATTGCCTTAGCCTACCTTGTATGTACTCACTTTTAGTACATTATTGTTTTAACCAAAGTTAATTATTTGAGTACACGGTTACTAAGTCCTTATCCTCGTAAATACTGTTTTGGGACGATTAGGAGTATTTGTCTCTCGGAAGAATGGGGAAGAAAATTTAAGTCAATACCCCATATGTTTGTCAAATAATCTCCATGTTATTTTGATCCACCTCAATTCAGGTCATTAGTTAGATTGTAAATATCGAGTATGTAAAAGTTTAAGTGTAAGGGTGTGTCTATAAACCCCCATGATGTATTATATGTTTAAGCAATGGTAGGGGAAAATTATACAAAAAATGAGAAAAAAAGAAAAGAATCAAAAAAAATATATAAAAAGTGAAAAAAAAATGTACGGGCTGCCATTTGCTTATGTCTATGTTTATATTATAGTCAAGAAAAGAAAAAGAAAGAGATTGATGTAGAGTTGTGTAGAGTTTGTATATCTTTGTCCGAGTCATTGACTAAGCAAACAAACCAACGTGTATTCTTGTAAATAATTAGCTAACTCTTCTACTCCAAATTCACCTAAAAGCCACCTAAATGTCTCCCATCTGTTTCCATTTCCATTAATGTTATCTTACACCTACACCCCACAACCCTTTGAAAAGACCTCTTTGACAGTAATGTGTAGTGCTTGCGCCTAGCGGTGGAGGTTTGATCCTTTACCAAGCCTATGATAATTTATATACTATGACAGGTAATGAGTGTTTAGTTTCTGTTTCCTATAGTTATTATAATTTATTATACACCCGAGTGAAAGAGAGAATCCCCAACACTTATGTGAGGTGATAGTATATACTTTACGTGCCCTTAATCACGAGGTCTAGAAGGTTGTGTTGTAAAATACTTTTAAAGAGTAGGATAAATGACCCTAATATTGCTATTGTCTAGGTAGAAAATCCTATTTGCTTGAGGACAAGCAAATCCCAAGTGTAGGGGTATTTGATGAGGTGTCATTTTATACACTATGTCGGGGTCATTTAACCCTTTAAATCACGAAAATATGCCCAGATTATGTGCTTAATCGTTCCTTTTTAGGTTTTTCATACTTGGATGACTTTTAGAAGAAATACACATGACATGGGCTTGTTTGGAGAAGAAACGTACAAGATTGCAACTCTACACCAAGAATCATGAAGAATTATTCATACAGAGCGTGGATACAACGTCACAATTATAAAGCAACGACGTCGAGATCTTCATGGTGATGGCATCAGGAATTCAGCGATGACGTCAGGACGTAGCCGACTTAAAGAGGATCTAGAATCATCCATGTAGCGACGCCTCGCGTCGATAGCTTAATAAATACAAAATCGATTTTAGGGTTTTAAGTGTGTAACTTTGTATAACTTTTAGGAGACAAACCCTACTTGTTCTAGCAGCTTTTTAGGTCGTTTTTAGGGACTCAAAACCCTATTGTAACTACCTTCAATCCATGTTTTAATCAAGTAATATTTTTTATCATTAATCATTCAATATGTCTATGTGTTGTTTGACTGATTCTTGTTCTTGCTTCCTTTATAACATGCTAGGCTAAACTCTTCTTTGTATTTACTTATGATTGCATGAAACTTAGGTTGTAGATCATTTTGATGTTGCTTCTTGTTGCTGAATGTGCGCGTTGGGCTTTAGAAAACTAGCCATAAGATAATAAATTGGCATAGACGTCTAGGGAAACGCGAGTGTGTAGAAAGGATACCATTAGTAATAGTCTTTATATTACCTTATGCCTTATATGGTTGATCCCTCTTAAGATATTTCACATGCATTTAATATACTCTTAGGGGACTTGTAATATTCTTCATACTACCTTACTTGTGCGTTGCCTTAATATTAAATAGACGGCGGGTTCGTGTAATCCGTTCATGACTCATGAAATACTTACACAGATCATCACAAGTGTGACAAAGCAATGGATCTAGGAGAAGCAATTTGAGGAGTAGTGCATGATTAGGTAAATACATTATTTTATCATAAAGTTATCACCAGTAGGATAGATTATATTTTGTTTAGTAATTAGTTAGACAAACCAACCTCTCAAAACATATGATTTACTGCTTTTTATAAAATATAAAAAACATAAAAAGAATCTTCTCTCAACCCTCTAGAATTCTGTTAGACTGTGTTCGAGCCTTCCCAACCTATTCCCTTAGAGAACGATAACAACCCCCGAGTCTTGCCTATACTACTACTACAACGGTTAGGTACTCTGCCTAGGGAGTTGTAAAACTTCGTATAGAAGTCCTTTACGATGACCACATAAAGTTTTTGTTTAGCTAACTCAAGAGTATCCTCTAAGTCATGCACAACAGCAGGGGCATAAATGGTCTTGACTATTTCATGACCATTATAGAGAGCAGATTGAACTTGCATTGCACTGGTGAGATATAAGGGATTTTTGTAGCCTATTGCTACATTTTTCTTTTCATCATAAAAAGGTTTTGGTTTGCATAACATGTGTACATTTTGAATAGACTGATCTTGTTTGAATAATTTATCTTCAACTTTTTCTTTTAATGCTTTCATGTCCAAAAAATATTTAAGGTATTTATTTTCTTTCTGTTTAAAATCCTTTTTCAAAGTTGTAACTTCTTCTCTCATTAACTAGTTATAGTCAACGGAAGAATTAAGTTGCATTTTTATAGAATGAAGTTCTTTTTTCAAAGATTCTTCCTTAATGTTACGGTCTGTGATAATTATTCTTAACTGTTCATCAATCTTTTGTTCTATTTCAATTAATTCAACCCTATCCCTTTTTTCATAAATCTTGACTTATTCCTTATATCTCGCAAGTTCAGCAGTTAATGATACATTAACTATCTTGTTTTGCTCATTCGCAGAGATACATTGGGCAGCCTGTTCATGCATATCATTGATTATCATCATTAAAGCATCATTTGGTATAGAAGATACATTACTTTGTACAACTTGCTCTACGTCGTTCGTCATATACTATTCATACAGAATAATATTGCTATCACTCATATTTTCAGCATCAGAGTCAACAACGTAGTTTGATTGTACATATTTTGCATCTTGTGTACTTCATGATACTTACCAACACTATCTAGATAGTTATCATGATCTTATACCTCAGATAGAATGTTTGAATCATATGATGGACCGACTTCATCATAAATTGGATTAGCTGATGATAGATATTCCATGAACATGGTTTGTGTAGTAGGAGCCTCATCAACATCAAAGTCAAAAGCATCATATTGATCAGCTTGGAAGACGTGGTCCTCGTTGAGTGCCAAATCTTGTACTGGTGCCTCATCCACATTAGCTTCAAACATGTTAGCTTGTCCACCTGCAATAAACAACAGCGACTCTTCATCTAAAACCACTCCATTTTCCTGAGCTTGCATCAGCATCATCTTTACCTTAAAGTAGTCTGTATTATGTGGTTGCTTTCGCTGGCGGCATTGTCTTTCTATGTGCCCTATTCCATTGCAGTTGTAACATTTAATAGGTTTTGCTTGACCAGGATTTGCATTACCAACTCTGTTCTGAATTCCCTCGTTTCTAACTGTCAGCTCTTCGTGCATTGTTCCCCTGAACTCTGTTTTGTCTACCCCGAACATTCTGAACAACAACTCTACCATTTTAAACTGTGGCTTGGTTCCTTATGTTAGATGAAGTTCTGAGTTGATTGTTAGTTTGAGGAAGGTATGTTTTATATGATTAGGTGAGAAGCGCAACTGATTTGGTTAAGTTTTCAATCAAGTCATTAGTTGGGGTAAGTCCTAAATCAAGTTGTATGTTATCAGCAAATTTTGGTTGATAGGTAACCGGTGGGTCATATCCAGATTGTGGAATAGCTGATGATTGTGAAGGAACTGCTGAAGTGAGACATTGGATACTAAGGCAAGAGGATCAACATCATTGATATCATCAATTAACGTCACATTTTACCATCATTTATCCCATGCATTTTACCCACTTTATATAATTATTGCAAGATATCGGTACTTAATTGCTTAAAGTTTATGATTGCAGTAATTATGGAGTAACTTGTGAAGACGAAACTAAAAGGCGCAATTCTAGAACTAAAATGAAGAGATTTGAAGAAAACTGTTATCTGCTACTATACGCCATAT
This sequence comes from Tanacetum coccineum, assembly GCA_026074375.1. NCBI lineage: Eukaryota > Viridiplantae > Streptophyta > Magnoliopsida > Asterales > Asteraceae > Tanacetum > Tanacetum coccineum. The sequence continues at coordinate 21,242 of BQNB010061969.1, forward strand.
CCAACAAAGAAGATACGGCGTATCAGCGCCAGCGCATCACAAGAATACGCGCAATGATCAATTCTCGATCCGGCGTATCCTCACTCACCTATACGCCGTATGCACAGCTGGTCATCAGTAAAAAATACGAAGTTAATGTGATTGATGACAATTAATCTTGATTGATTTAATCTTATCGCGAACTCCAAGGAAGTTAACCCTATATGCCGTATACACCTTTCTCCATACGGCGTATCGAGGGCATTTTCAGACACTATAAATACAAGGCTCAAAAACAAGTTTTAGTGTGCAAAAATTACATTCTCTATACCATACACTCTGAAGTCGAATTTTCTAAGATATTAGAAGCAGCCAAGGTCAAGCACCAACCATAATTCCATAGAAGACATCGTGTAATTCTTACTTTTTTAATAATTTAGTTTTCAATTGTTTGATCGCGTTTGTAAAATGACAATAATTGTGGGCTAATACCCTAAGGTATTAGCCATGTTAATGAAGATTATAATGTTTGGTTTGTTTTAATCTGGCTTGCTTAATTTATCGTTGTTGTTTAATTATGTTTATCGACATATGCTTGTTTGTGTGCTTGTACATGCGACTTATCATTCAACTGGGTCTAATGATACCTAACCAGTAATCTAGAGGCTAGGATAGCTCTCCATGTTGTGTTTTGTATACCCGGACCAATAGGATCACAAATGACACCCTGTCTTTACCCTTTGATTATGAACTTAGTTGGACCGGCAGTGACCCGATAATTGTTCAACCAATATTGTTCTTAATTAATTGGTAATTGATTTGGGTAGTGGATTGCCGGTGTATGAAACAACGTCAAGCAATAAGTGGGTAAAGTCCTGATGGGCTAGGGTATTATCAGGATCGTCACTGCTTTAATTCCCTATTATAGATTATAATTAGACTAAAGGATGCTTTATGCGGATGCGTTAATCGTAACAGGATTGTTCGTATCTAGGTCTTAGGAAGAAGAACCGCCTAAGTCTTAAGAATAATATACCGCCTAAAAATAAGTAGCCATTACACTAAACAAACAAATCAGCATTTAATCAGATTTAACATGGTTAATACAGTTTTCTATTATTTGGTTTGTATCGCTTCTTTATCTTGTGATTATTTGCTTTAGTGTTTCTTGTGTTTTGAATTAATCTTTGTCACCACCAAACCTGTGCCAGTCTCTCAGGCTGAACCCCCCATTCACCTCTAGTAAATATGTATAACATAGGTTTAATCATTAATTAGACTAATCTAGATAGATTAAAATACTGATAGAATATTAGGCCAACTCTCACTCTTAGTGTTCGACACCATACTTACGTCGAAGCTACATCTTGACTGGGTACACTGCCCGTTAAAGTGTTGTCTTTAGGTTTGTCGGCTAAATATAAATGTAAAACTTGATAATCACTAAATATACACCACACGACGACACATCAGGTTTTTGGCGCCGTTGTCGGGGAGTGAATAGTTTAATCTTTATTCTTATTAGTGTTCCTAACCTTTAACTTGCTTAGTGTAAAATTAATTAATTCTGATTGCTAATTGTTTAGTTTAATTGTGAGTTTAAATTTCTTGCATTGTTTATTTCTTTCCAATACGACATATTCAGTCCCCTGAATACGGCGTATTAGTCCATTTGACCTTTTTCTCCCTAGCAAATTCATTACGGGTAGAAATGGATGACCCAAACATCACCATGGAGGAATACATCAGACTTGAAGAAGAAAAAGTTCAAAGTCGTGGTGAGACGTTTAATTGGCAAACTGCCACATTTGGTAGGATAAGGCATTATTATGAGGAAGAGTCCTTTACAAATTTCGAAGCCAAGTTCTCGGCCATCATTTTTGGAAACACAAACACTACCTTATCTGATACCAAACAAGGGATGATCATGGGAGAATACGATGCTGAAAGGGAAAATTCTGAGATCGAATTTCTAGCTATAGTCCTCAATAATACATCAATGTTCGATGCAACACCCTCGTATGAACCCACTGTAAGTCCTCCTGACGAAAACAAGATTGATTTCAGAATATCATTAGACGAGTCCGACGATGAAGATTACATGGTCATTTTTTATGAAAATTCATTTTCGTATAAAATTATTTCTGTCAGTGATTTAAAAACGGATTCGGAGAATGATACAAACAATATGCCTTCGTCACCTAAACCTACGATAGATTATTTAGACGATTTAGACTGCTTTAACGAATTTGAAAATGAATTTCCAGCCATTCTTTATAACGATGGCCTAACGTCTAAACCAGATCTTGAAATTGAATCTCCCATAAGTTCTGAACATATCAATGAATTTGAAACATCTGTGCATGAATATGATGAAGATGAACAAAACGTTTTGTACTTTAATGATCTATTCCCCTTCGACATTATTCGTCCCGATGATTTAAAATTGGAAAAAGACAATGATGATAATGATATTGATATAATACAGTCCTCGAGGGCTAATGAAATTACACATGGGTCAAATATGCTTTCTGAAACAAGTCACGATAAAATCACTAAAACTTTTAGAACGGGAAGTTTTGTCATAAAAGTAAAAATCGTGATTTGGAATTATTACGCAAACGAAATGCTATTCTTTCTTATTATGAATTTATATGTGCCGTTTGGCATTCTGTTCGACCCTAAGCGGTATTATAAGGATGGTATTTATGCGCTAATGTTGCGGAGGCCAAGGTACGTTTTCTTTGCTTTATTTAGGAAAATTGGTCTCCAAAGACGAATACGACGTATTAGGTTAAAACCTATACAACGTATCCACTGTTTTAACTAAAGTTGACTAAGTTAACAAAATTCGCCAATACAACGTATTTAACAAACCACGATACGGCGTATCGAGTTTGGGTATAAAAACCCCTCTGATACGCTAGATTGAGTTTTACCACTCCTTTTTCACTCCATACACACATAAGATTTTTACCACTAAATTTCTTGGAAGATTCTATTGTTCTTGATTCGTAATAAGCACTCTCCTTTATCACAATCAAATGGTAATAATCTTTCCCTTTTTTTTCGATTTACTATTTCGATTCAAATTAGAATTAGGGTTTGGTTTATAGTGTTAGGAGATATGCCTTTGTTTGAATACCTTTCCCCCCTTCCCGAATTAGATGTTGAAAGTTTTGTGAGTTTTTAATTGGGTTAAAATGGGTAAACAGGGGAATCCCCTTTTTGTTATCATATTCCAGATCAATACGGCGTATCCACTCACATGGGTACAGCGTATTGACCAAATTTTACCCAATTTTAAAACCACAATACGACATATTTATTAAATTAAATACGACGTATTGATGAGTACAGGATCTTGAAATTTAAAACCTATATGCCGTATTGACTAAAAACCTATACGATGTATCGACCATATTGATCCTCATACAGCGTATCCACCTATAAATACTCCGTATCAGCCCTCACAACAGAATGACTTATAATCTGTGTACTAATTTGCTTTATTTTTTAGATATGGCATCTTTACCTCCTGCTGATCAGAGACACCCATGGCTCAGGTACTAGGTTGAGGGATACACCGCGGGTATTATGCACAGTTATGAGTAGAGGCTCGAGATGATATGGAGTAGGCCGATTAACCAGGTACATGTTCTAGATTTTGAGGGTTTGACTCCCGATATGAGGCAGGATCTGGCCGTGAGACTGAGGATGGTATATACTAGAGATGGGGGACAACATGTATTTGTGAGTCATGCTTAGAGGCGGTTGTTTGGGATCCGAGGTCCTTTAGTTTGAGAGTTTATTCTGGAGTTTCTCAGCACTTGCAGGATGAGTGATACAGTGATGGATTTGGATACTGCTGATACCTTATGTTTCCAACTGGGTGGAGTGAGACGTAGGATGACATAGAGGTAGTTTATTTTGGCATTGGGATTACATACTGAGCAGGAGATGGCAGAGGCTGGGTTTGGAGCCGACTAGGCTGGTAGCGAGAAATTGATCCCCGACAAGGGGGATCTTAGGGATTATTGGGTTGAGATCTCGTCTGACAGAGACTTCTTAGGGCCCGCCCTTTTTATGTTTTCATTCGAGACCCTGTGAGGAGACTATGCCACAAGATGATAGCCTGCAATATTCCTGGCAGGGGGCAGGCACCTAAGAAGGTGACCGGTGTTGATCTCTTCTATCTCCACAACATGAACCGAGGGACTACTAACATCACGTATCTATTGGCACAATAATTTTTTTGTCATGCTGAGGGGAGGAAGAGTGGAGCTCGATTGTCTAGAGGTTACTTCATTGGGCATTTGACAGCTCATTTTGGGTTAGTTGATAATCAGGGATTGAGAGGATTGCAGGTGGTTATCCATGAGCTCCTGTTGATTGATCTACACGAGCTTGGAAGGCTCAACATCTATACACGGTACGGTGATACATGGGCTTGGGTAGCCCTGAGACCAAAGAGGCAGCAGGCTGTTACGGCTGGTGCCCATGAGGGCGATGAGGGTGGTCCAACAGTCGAGGAGGCTGCTCGGGAGATTCCAGCACCCGCGCAGGAGCCTCCGCCACCTCCACCCGTTCCTCAGCCCCGGACTATGTCATAGAGGATCAATAGGATCGGGGAGGAGATGCGTGAGTTACGACAGAGTGTTGTGGGCTTACGAGGGGTGGTTGAGAGCTCTATTACCGAGCAGACTAAGGTCTCCACCTGGATGATCAGCTGTATGACGCAACTTATGGATGCCGGTGGACGTACTTACCAGCCATTTAACACCACCCTCATCGGCAGCTCACGATTCCCTTACCAAAGGCGTGTCAGACCTAGGACTGGTGAGGCCATCACCTCTACAACTCAGCAAGACCAGCATCAGCCAGACCCATGATCCTCCTATCTTATCTTTTTGTTTATATCTGTACATTTATTCATATCGTGATGTATCTAACTATTAGACATGTTCTCATATTTTTTTGCATATATATCAGGATGTGACATTTTGATAGAACAAAGCCTGGCAGTAAGTTCAGCACCATAGCTCGTGAGTACCTTCCAAAAACAAGCATCATATGTAAACATGAATGACAAATTGGAGAAAAGAGAGATTATTTCAAATGTGTGGTAGCTAAGAAAAAAGTCAAACTTAACGACCGGCTAAAACAAAAGTGCTTCTCGGGAGACAACCCGACTATTTTTAAATTGTTTGTCGTATTTTAATTGTTTGAATTTTAATTAATTGTTGAGTCTGTCTTCCCAGACATTACATACGGCGTATCGAACCCCTTAGGATATGGCATATGTATGTCTGGCAGTCCTTTTAAATTCTAGAATTTAACTTCCAACATTTAAATTGTTTTCACAAGTTTACATATGGTGTATCCTAGGGTTTGGGATACGGCGTATTGTAACATGTACAGTTGTGTGTTTAATTGTTTGCTTGTATTGTAGGTTAGCAAAAGTACAAATTGCACGAACGTCTTCTAACTTTCATGCAGGACCTTGCTGAAAAAGAAATCGACTTAATGGTATAATCTGAAAATGCCATGTGTTGAACTCTCATAGGCATTCTGAAGCCCTCATCAACATGCTTTTCGCTCAAATACTCAAAATGGAGAACCATCCGGAGGAAACTATCAGGGGAGTTTCCTCGTTCTAATTCTTTTTCCCATATTATTTAAATGTTTTATATATACGACGAGGACGTTGTATAATTTAAGTGGATGAATGGAGAATTAGAACGTACTTGTCCTTATTTTCACAAATATGCTTAAAAATGGATCAAATTTAAATTATTATTTTTTTAAAGCATGACTTTTTTTGAAAAATCACTAGTTACATTACCTCAAGCACTATAACCCTTAATGTCTATTTGTGAGAATTAAACCTATCCGTTTCCAATTGCTTACTTAAAATTCCACAAAATTATGAGTGTGCCGGTGATGTAGTGGACTTTATAACTTGGCCTGGTATATCACTCGAGACCTCAATGCTGAATACTGTGGATTAAGATGGAGTAACATGCTTGGCTGATAGATTTCTAGGATTAAACCAAAAAGCCTACATGTTGTAATATTAACTAACTACACTGGTTAGTTAACCCCCGTGTAACCTTTTTGCTTGCTCTCATTTTTAGAGTAAGATCCCTTAGAACAACCTGTTGAGCCATTCCTTTCTTTTTCTACACCAATAAAAATCGTTTTGTTTCACCTTTACACCTTAGCCTACCGTGTAGATTAAAGCCTATTTTTATCAATGTTGCTAGTTTCTTTCGTGTAAAGTCTTGTAGTTCCTGCGTCAAAGTGAAATTTCTATATCTTTGTAATGGTCGGGAAAATTGCACAATGCAATGGGAATATTTTGTAGCTCGTGTGTTTTCCTACTTTCGCAATTATATGTTATGTCTGAAGAAGAAAAGTTCAAAGGAAAAATTAGCTGAACGAATGATGATAGTGAAGACGGTAAATTACACTGAGATTTATGATGTATTGTTGGCAAAAAAAAGTTGAAAAGAAAGATAGTCGGTTCATTAAACACATATCGAAGAGATTATTTAAAAGGATCGATTATTCGTTGATATGTGCAAAAATCAACGATCTAAAGAATTGTAAAAAGTGGGCGATATCACCACTTATTTTGTAAAAGTATGTAAAGTTCGGGATGTAAGGGAAGTTGACCGTTATGGGAATGCCAACTTAGGTTGTCATTGTCATTTTTATATGTTCGAGTCTTTGTCATGGAACGGTCGGGGAAAGTTACTAGCAACCGCACCTTATTTGTTGGCTTTAATCTATTTGTTTTGTATATTTAATTTAACAACCATTTTACTTGCCTTTCCTGATAACTAACCTTAGGATCTACTCGAATGAGGATGCGTACGAGCGTAGATGTCTATTCCGTCGTTACGGCCATGTATTCGTGTCTCAGCTGCCTTGTTAGATGACGACCTTTGGTGAAAGTCAGAAGCTTCATACCCTATATCATTCTTCATTCTAAAAAGAATGATTAAACCCGAGCCTATTTATAAAAACCCAATCTACCTTTTGACTTGTTACTCCTTAGCTCTAGAGGTGGAGATGTGTATCCTTGTCAAGCCTATGATACGAAGCTAATTACGACTGAGCAAATGAGCGTACCACTTAAATGTTACACACTAGATTAGTTGAATGATCTGAGTGTTTTCATTCCATATTTTGTGAGGTGCTTGGTTTTGAACAGGTGGTTAGAAAGAAAAAAATGCTTAACGGAAAAATCCTTAACCTCGGTTAGGATACATTTTAAAAATCTTTCTAAGGTCAACTTGAGGACAAGTAGGATTCAAGTAGGGGGTATTTGACATCATCAAATAACGTCACATTTTACCATCATTTATCACATGCATTTTACCCACTTTTATATAACTATTGCAAGATATTGATACTTAATTGCTTAAAGTTTATGATTGCGGTAATTATGGAGTAACTTGTGAAGACGAAGCTAAAAGGCATAATTCTGGAACTAAAACAAAGACATTTGAAGAAAAATGTTATCTGCTGCTATACGTCATATCCAACAAAGAAGATACGGCGTATCAGCGTCAGCTCATCACAAGAATACGCGCAATGATCAATTCCCGATCCGGTGTATCCTCACTCACCTATACGCCGTATGCACAGCTGGTCATCAGTCAAAGATACGAAGTTAATGTGATTGATGGCAATTAATCTAGATTGATTTGATCTTATCGCGAACTCTAAGGAAATTAACCCTATACGCCGTATACACCTTTCTCCATACGGTGTATCGAGGGCATTTTCAGACACTATAAATACGAGGCTCAAAAATGAGTTTTAGTGTGCAAAAATTACATTCTCTATACCATACACTCTGAAGTTGAATTTTCCAAGATATTAGAAGCAGCCAAGGTCAAGCACCAACCATAATTCCATAGAAGACATCGTGTAATTCTTACTTTCTTAATCATTTAGTTTTTAACTGTTTGATCATGTTTGTAAATTGACAATGATTGTGGGCTAATACCCTCGGGTATTAGCCATGTTAATGAAGATTATAATGTTTGATTTGTTTTAATCCGACTTGCTTAATTTATCATTGTTGTTTAATTATCTTTATCGACTTATGCTTGTTTATGTGCTTGTACATGCGACCTATCATTCAACTGGGTCTAGTGATACCTAACCAGTAATCTAGATGTCGAGATAGCTCTCTATGTTGTGTTTTGTATACCCAGACCAATAGGATCACAAATGACACCTTGTCTTTACCCTTTGATTATGAGCTTAGTTGGACCGGCAGGTGACCCGATAATTGTTCAACCAGTATTGTTCTTAATTAATTAGTAATTGATTTGGGTGGTGGACTACCGGTGTATGAAACAACGTCAAGAAATAAGTGGGTAAAGTCCCGATAGGCTAGGGTATTATCAGGATCAACAGTGCTTTAATTCCCTATGATAGATTATAATTAGACTAAAGGATGCTTTATGCGGATGCGTCAATCGTGACAGGATTGTTCTTATCTAGGTCTTAGAAAGAAGAACCACCTAAGTCTTAAGAATGATATGCCGCCTCAAAATAAGTAGCCATTGCACTAAACAAACAAATCAACATTTAATCAGATTTAACATGGTTAATACAGTTTTCTATTATTTGGTCTGTACCGCTTCTTTATCTTGTGATTATTTGCTTTAGTGTTTATTGTGTTTTGAATTAATCTTTGTCACCACCAAACCTGTGCCAGTCTCTCAGGCTGAAACCCCCTCATTTACCTCTAGTAAATATGTATAACATAGGTTTAACCAGTAATTAGACTAATTTAGATAGAATAAAATACTGATAGAATATTAGGTTAACTCTCACTCTTAGTGTTCGACACCATACTTACCTCGAAGCTACATCTTGACCAGGTACACTGCCCGTTAAAGTGTTGTCCTTAGGTTTGTCGGCTAAATATAAATGTAAAACTTGATAATCACTAAATATACACCACACGACGACACATCAAGCATGTTGAGAGTATCTTTCCAATATCATCTTGTTTTCATTAGCATGTGCCTCGTGTTGCTTCAAGTAAGCATAAAACTAATCATAGTTAGATGTTTTCAATCCTTTATTTAATTTGACTTCACTCACAAATCTACCCCATTCAGGTAACATATTGTTCACAAACTTTGAGTTAAGCTACATTTTAGGCATAGTCATCTTAATGTTTCTCATGTCGTTAACGATCTTTGTAAACCTGACATAATATTCATGAATGGTCTCTCCTTTGTTTTGATAGAAATGCTCAAAGTCATCATATAATTGTGATTCACGTTCATCTTTTGTTAACTCAGAACCTTCCAAAAGCATCTTCACATTATCCCAAATGTCTTTGGCGTCAGTGTAATGATTGATGAGTGTGTAGATGTCTTTTGGTAAACCTTGATGTAGGATATTCGTTGCTCGAACGTCAGCTTTGTACCTCTCTTTTTCTTCTGGTGTAAGGTTTTTAAAGACTCTATCCTGTTCTAGACCTAGAGAACCGTCAGCGAGTATCTCTCTGAACTTGCCCATCTGAAACGGACCTTCATCAATTGACTGAAGTATGTTCTCCCCATTATCTTTTCCCTTACAATACAAACGAATACGTTGTTGCCAAGACTTAAAATCAGACCTATTAAGCATTGGTGGGCGGGTATGAGAACCGGCACTTTGGATATCGACTAGCCATCATAATTGATTGTGAAATAATATGAGTTGATCGTTCAATGATTAATGAGTATATGTTAAAAGAGGTAAAGTTGAATTAAGTGTTTTATTGTTTTAGTTTTGTTAAGTTCAAAGGTTGAAAAATTCTAAGTATGCAAACAGTAGCTCAAACCGCTGTCAAGTTACTAAACTGCTGTCTGTTGTACCAAACCGCTGTCAAATTACCAAACCGCTGCCAAGTCAACAAACCGCCAGAGTTTTGTTTAGTAAACAGCTATAAGGAATAAATCTTCAAAACCAGTAAGTCACAAACCGCTGTATGGATAAACTGCTACTATTAACCTGATCTTAGGTAAACCGCTGTCAAGAAATTTACACCAAACCGCTATTAAAATACCAAACCGCTATAGTTTTGTTTCCTAAATCGCTGTCGAAAGTATAAATCTTCAGTAACTTGTAAACCGCTACCAAGCAAACCGCTATGATTAAAGTAATAGTAAACCGCTATGAAGAAAAATACCAAACCGCTGCCTCAAAATCAAACCGCTAGAGGTTTGTTTCCTAAACTGATGTGAAAGGAATAAATCTTCAAAAACCGGTAAACCACTGTCTATCCAAACCTCTGTCACTAACTGACAAATCACTGTCACTATTCTATCTGACAAACCACTGTTACAATAAGTCAAACCGCGGTATTATACCTTCTAACAAACCGCTGATGAACAATACTTTCTCTGACAAACCGCGGCGAAGAAATAGGAACAGAATGACAAACCGCTGCCTAGAGAAAAAAGTACTTTTTCACACAAAAACACCTAAAAATCACCTTTTTGAACGTTTTTGCTTGATTTATTTTGCACAACTAAGTACTACAAGGTTATAACTACTACAAACAACTAAACTTTAACACAACAAAGATCAAAATCTAGAAGAAAAATAAAAAACAAGCCATAAACCTTAAAAAGTACAATTTTTGATCTAAATCAAGCAACAAAACGCACATACACACGATCTAATCATCCCATGAGCTCTGATACCAATTGTAGGATATTAAATATCATAACATAATAGAGATGGAGGGGGTTAGCCTATTCTTGAGAGAGAAAGAACCTAGAGAGAAAAGTTCTAGTAAGAGAAAGTGATACTTGAATTATAAAATGACCAACCACCTCTTCCATGGGATGGAAGAGGTATTTATTTGTGCTTAGAAACCGGCCCAATGGCCTTGATATGGGCTTACACATCTGGGTTTATACCCGGCCCAATACTGTATGTCATACGATTAACATTAACCTACGAGCTACGATAAACTGTAAAATACACGGGATGACCAAGTCTTTTTCTTAAACCTATCATTATATGGTTTAAAACAGGATCCTAAGTAATAGAATGCTAAGTTGACTTCTACTTTGATTGAAAATAGTTTCAGTCAAAGTAAGTCTGATTATTCTTTAAATACTAAGTATGATAAAGGAGTTTTTCTTGCTTTGCTGCTTTATGTGGATGATATTATCATTACTGGTAATAGTATTTTTGAGATTGAGAAGCTTAAAGTTTATCTTAAGTCTAAATTTATGATAAAAGACTTAGGAAAAGTTAAGTATTTTCTTGGGATTGAAGTGGTTGATACTGATAGAGGTATTTGCCTTAATCAAAGAAAATATGTTCTTGACTTATTATGTGAGTATGGTATGCTTGCATGTAAACCTGCTAAAAATTCTCTTATGTCTAAGATTGTTATTTCTAATGAAGCTAGCGATAAAGATCCTTTACTTGAAAATATAACTGATTATAAAAAATTAATGGGAAAGCTGATTTACTTAACCAATACTAGGCCAGATATTTCTTATGTTGTGCATTGCTTAAATCAATTTATGCATTCTCCATTGACTTCTCATCTTAAGATTGCTTTTAAGATATTAAGATATCTCAAGAGCTGTCCAGGTTTAGGAATTCATATTACAAAGACTTCTGGTATGTTTTTTAATGCTTATCCTGATGTTGATTGGGCTAAATGCATTGTTACAAGAAAATCTGTTACTGAGTATTGTGTGTTTCTTAATAACTATCTTGTTTCTTGAAAAAGTAAGAAACTAAATACTCTCTCTAAATTTTCAACTGAAGCATAGTATAAAGCTCTTGCTTCAGTAACCAGTGAAGTGATATGGATTTTAAATTTTTTAAAAAATTTGCAAATAGAAATTTTTTTGCTTGTTTCACTTCATTGTGACAGCAATTTAGCTATTAAGATAGCTGCCAACCCAGTTTTTCATGAAAGAACAAAACATCTTGAGATTGACTTACATTTTGTAAGAGAAAAAATTTGTGGTGTTGTTAAAAATATTAAAGTGGATTCTACAAATCAATTTGTAGTCATCCTTACAAAAGGGTTGGATACAATTCAGCATTATGAATTGGTTAAAAAAAACTTGGTATGTATAATGTTTACCAGGTTGAGACTAAAGAGGGATCTTGAAATAATAGTCTCATTTAGTAAATATTTAGCTTAGGGACTGATGTTGCCATTTCTTATTGTCGTTTCAGTGTTATTTGAAGTTTGGGCTGAGTTTGGAGCTATTTAAGAGTTGTGGGTGAAGGGTGCCAAGTCTTGATTTTCCCTTCATATAAAAGCTGTAGCCTCGCTCGCTCCTATTCTCTTACTTTTCTAGAAATATCTCTCTCTAAAATTCGTTCATCTCTCCCTCTCTCTAAAAATGTAAACTCTAGTTTGATTTAGATCATCTTGATCTAGTTATTGTTCTGTTGTAATAGAACTATTATCATTTAGATAATAGATCCATTGGTTTGATTTGTTTATCTGACTGAGATCAGTTTATTGATTGTTTTGTTAATCGAATTGAGATTTATGTTTAATAAATCAATTAGTTCATTATTTTCTATAATCTTACGTACCAGATCGAATGATAAAAGTACTTGCCATTAATGACAGGATGGCTGGACATCACTTTTTCTAGATTGCTGTTTTGATACGAACTGGATTTGATTAAGAGATAAAAAGAGGAAAACAAAGATAAACCGACCATCCGAATGGTTTATATTATTGAGATAAACCGACCTCCAATTGATTAACAAGACAATACTTCATTATCATTCAACATAATAAGAATTGGAGTCCTAATGCCCTATTTATAATGAACGATATCCTAGAGTTACCTATTGCCTTAAATTTCTTACTTAGAAATATAATAAAAGAAAACTAAATATACTAATTAATTAATAATATAATTATGATAAAGTATAGTAATGCAGATTCGTATTAATACTCCCGCCCCTAAAAACACCTTGTCCTCAAGGTGTTGCTTTAAAAACTTGCATTACGTAATTTCTGGATCCCATGTTTTGACTTGTAGTTCTCCCTCTTGTAAATCATAATCAAACATCAAAAAATGTTGGCATGGTTGTTCATAATTTGTTAATGTACTATCATAATTCAGCCCGCCATCTGTTGGTTCAGTCTAGCCAACCTCAATGACAACATTAGACTTTGATTTCTTCCATATGAAAGGCCTTTTCCTTTTCTCTCTCTTTTTTTGGCAACACAATGTTCTAGACCTAAACGAGACCCCTTACACTTATTCAAGGCACAACCGGACCTCTCTTTAAACCCTTTTTGCACTTAAAGCTTTGACCAGCACCCATGTTTCTGTTGAGATCTTGCTCGACATATAGACTTTTGCTTATGTGATGCTATTGTAAGATTTTCACCGACTCTTTTTTTGTATTCTTTTTGTTTCCATAAGATGTCTTAGTTGTTGTACTTAATTCATACTGATTATGTAGAAACAAACAACCCAAATCATCATAAATAGGAGAATCTTGAATTGTTTTTCTAGGTACCATAGTTGTTACTGGTGGCGTTTTATCCGGCGATATAGGATTCCAAATAAAAGACTGAATTAGATTCTTCAGTTCTTCAATATTTTGATTTAATTCTTCAAGCCTCTTATCATCTTCGTAAGCTCTAATTCCCATTTGTTCTCGTCTCTCAACAAGTTTTTCTTTGATCTCCCATATATCCATCTCCATACATTGCTGCGCAATTGCCATCGTTTATTCAAATCTCACCGTCTCCATGTGGACCTTTTTGTAAGCCTCCATACTTACTCGATGCTATTCCATTATAACCCATCATATGTGTGCCATTGATACCTGTAACATTTCTCATTTTCATGTCATTGTACGACTCTATTAATGATCACTATTTATTTTAGTCCGATACGCGTTTACTTTTAATATTTACCTTTAAGCTAAATCGCGTAGACTGAAAATAATCAATGAATGTAAACGGTCATCAAATAAATTAAAGTTTTCATCCACCAAGTAATATATAATTACTAGGGAGATAATTATGTACTTTAGGTATTTTATTTCTATTGGTCACGTAAAAGGGTCACATGTCGCGATAAAATACATTTGGACACACCCCGGAAATACCCAGACATACCTAGACTCAAACCAATACCCACTTTTTCACCTTAACACAAAATTTAAACAATTTTGGTGTCAAATGTCCACTATGGCCGAATACATGCCTATGCATGCATAGGAAATCACCTAAAATCTTGCTAATGATCTTAAAAGGTACTAGTGCATACAAGAGTTAATTAATGTAGTGTCCTAATGTCTCCTACTAGTTAATTATCCAAGGGATAATAACCATTTCTCTCCTTTTCCTCTCTTGATGCCACGGATAACCAAGGATCAAGTCACAAACCCATAAGATTTCCTAGCTAAGCAAAAATCTTGTACATCACCTAGGTATTTAATACATGTACTTAGTGGTTTAACATAATACCATGTGTAAGTAACTAGAGATCCCTAAAAACCACATATATGGCTCGTTTTCTAGTTAGTTTAGAATCAAGGGAATCTAACAAGCTCACTTGCCTATAAATATGCTCTTACACATACACTTAAACCTTTCTTAAACTCATAAACACTTAAACATTCACTCTCTCTTTGTGTTCGAGTCTCAAACCGCCAACAAACATCCACAAGGAGGTATACGCGCTACGGTTAGCGATTTACACGTCCACTCCTCAATCTCTCGAACTCTAGGACCTTTTGTAAGTCACAACAACCCTTTACGCTTCATGATATCTTTTCCTTTGATTTGTTAAACATATGTCGCGTAACATGTAAAGGGTGCGTGCCTAATGTGGCGTATGATTTCATTGTATGGGCAAGGGCTCGTTAAAACGCATGATCAATGATGGGGAGGGACAAGCTAGTGACTTCAAACGTAATCATTAACCTAGGCACGAAAATATAAAATAACTACACGTAAACTCTAGTTGTAAACAATTTAAGGTGGCTTAGAAATACGCTTACG